>CAUYRH010086242.1:0-76747 GCA_963574655.1 Perodicticus potto
CATGTAATTAACTTTTGATGGAACATTTTTACTTCTATAAATTTACTCTAAAGAAATCGGGAAAAGTATCCAATGTACTCAGCCCTACTATGAAGCTAATCTATAGCTTTCATATGAAGGCTAAAACCCAGTTATAGCACAAGAAATGGGGAAAGGGTCAAGGGAGGGGAGAGGGGAGGATGGGTGGAGGGAGGGTGATTGGTGGGATCACACTTACGGTGCATCTTACAAGGGTACAAGTGAAAATTACTAAATGTAGAATATAAATGTCTTCATATAGTGATTAAAAGGCCATGTAGGCTATGATAAATAGTTCAATGAAAATATTTCAGATTGTACATAAAGTCAGCACATTGTGCCCCATGATTACACCAATGTACACAAATATGATTTAATAAAAATTTTAAAAAAAGAAATCACCAGATGTGTTATATAGACACCTCCACATATATGTACATATATGTATGAACAACATTATTTGTAATAAAAATTACATAACAAGCTATGTTACTAAACATGTAATGGCTATGGAAAATGGTGCTACAGAATCATTTGAATTAACATACAAAAACTTTAATGAGACTATTAACTATAAAGAAAGCAGGTTACAAAACAGAATGTTTAGTAAAATCGTGTATATTTGTACATGGAGGGTAAGTAGGAAGATAGGAAATTAATGGATATATACGAATACAAGTCATAATGAATGTCTTGAGATACACAAAAATCAAGCAACCTGTGTGGACTGAACCAAATGAAGCCCCCCCACCCACACAGACCTCTCCACCAAGTAAGCCCGGGAAGCCGGAACTTGTGGGAGTGAATCAGCAAGGATACTGTCAACTGTGTTTCTTGGAAGTAAAATAATGGACCATAACCCAGTCTGTCTCTATTTATCTAAAGATGTATGGATAAGAAGGACTGAAGAATGTTTCTGAAACATTGTCTCTAAAACAGGGCTCCTCAACTTGAGTTCCCAGGGCCACTGACATAGCCATCCATCAATGACTTTGTTAAAATACAGATTGTAGGGTCCAAATCTCATTTTCTGAATCATGAATCATATTATTACACACTTCGGAGGTGATTACTATGCCATGGAGGGATACATTCAGAATGGAAAAGGAATAATATTAATGCCAATTTCCTGTAAAAGTTGCTTTCCAAAATAAGAGCCAACTACCAGAGCTCCTTATGAGAAAAGTGAAAGAGCTAGTGCAAGAATATAAGTCATGATAACACTGGATTTTAATGCAGAGAATAAAAGATGAATATCCATAAATCCCAATTGAAAGAGCTGAAGAATGGAATAAATTCTTCTTTATGAAAGAATTCCAAATAATATATGTAGAGTCAAAGAGAGGAATAGAAAAATCACCATTAAGCCAATATCACGGTAATCATTGCAGATATGATTAATTAATAGATGCTAAAATTGATGGATAAAACTTTGAGGAAAGAAAGGATCTTTGCGTAGTCTCAAAGGATCTCCCTCAAGATATTAATGAAAAAAATTTAACTTTATGAAGTATTGTAGCAGATACTATCTAACTATCACCAGAAAAATGAATCCCAACATCACAAACTTCCTGGACTGAAGCTCCAAGAAGGAGATATTTC
The DNA here is from genome assembly GCA_963574655.1 of Perodicticus potto. Lineage (NCBI taxonomy): Eukaryota > Metazoa > Chordata > Mammalia > Primates > Lorisidae > Perodicticus > Perodicticus potto. The sequence continues at coordinate 1,621 of CAUYRH010086242.1, forward strand.
TGTGGCACCTTGCCAAAAAGCTATCACCTTATTATAACACGAGAACAAGTCAGACAGACCCAACCAAGGGGCAGAGTGAGTGATCAGTATGCTTCAAAGTATCATGAAAGGTAAGGAAAGACTGAGGGATGGTTACAGACTCGAGGAGTGCAAAGAAAAATAACTCAGAGAAAGATGGGACTCCGGGTATGATCCTGGAAGACAAAAAGAACATTTGTATTTTTTTTTAAAAAGTTTGAATATGGTGCAGTTCAGTCAATAACAGTATTGACCAAGCTTTGATTGTGCAACGGTAACTGATGGTATAAGATGTTAACATTAGTCATAGGTGGTTGAGGAAAATAAGCAAAGTGTATACCAACTCTTTGCATCTTTTCTGTAATTCTAAAATTCATTGGGATAAAACTGCCAAGCAGTCCCTTAATTCAGCATTTTCCCCTTCTCACTAAAATATTTATAAATAACAAAGGGAATCATGAAACCACCAAAAACTGACCCTCCTGCTAGTGCCAGATTCTTAAAGAGACTCCCTTGAAATCAGGCTGAGGATGCTAAATTGAGGAACTAAGCTGGTAGCCAACAAGTAGCTTAACCACTAAAAAGAGAGCGAGTACTCCAGTAGGAATGAAAGAAACGAGAAAGACCCTTCAGCATTATTCCCCACCAGCAGCACCTGGCTGTGAACCAGAGGCACATTTGATGAGAAAGCTGGACAGCCACATCTCCATGTGGTGAGACTTTTGGAGGCAGCAGGAGCTGTTTAGTTTGGGCAGGAGCCTCTATGGGCCTCTGCTATCTGCCTGAAACACAGTGAGCCTTTGGCATGCAGAAGGCTCCAGACACCACGCTGTGCTTGGCTCCTGCCGCCTCACAACCATGGCTGCACCTGCACTAGTGCAGTGCCCAGCTCATCAGACTTTCAGGGCACAACCCTCAGGATCAGGGGACCAGCCATTGCAGGGGGCACCTTCTTGGTGCTGTTTCTGGTTGAGCTTGGGTAGAGAACTTTAGCAGCAAATACCAAAGCAGGAAAGGGAAAAGTTGGCGAAGCTACAAAGTATCCAAGATTGCATGTGAGATATTGCCAAGGATTTTCAGAAGTTAGTGGAAAGGTTTGGAAAGTACTAATGGTACTGGTGCTGGTGTCTGTAGAATATGGCTTATTCCATGCTCCTGGCATATGGCAGAGCCCCAGTAACTGTTAGGTGTTATTTTTATCATTACTCCATTTTCACCATCTGGCTGGGAAAGTCTGATTTCCCACTGGTTAGCCAGCTATCATTAAGAACTTTTTCCAGGTGCAGCATGAGTTGGAGACAGGGGTGGGGTAAGGCGAGAGGCCTGGATCAAAGTACTGGTTTCATATCCACATGGACTCGGACTCCCTACCCCCCTTCCAGTAGTCTCTTATTTCTTCTATAAATACAGGGATCTGGTGGGATCACCAAGCTTCCTATTAGGCACAAAGTTCTTTAACTCCACATTTTTCAAATTTGTCATTTCACTAATCCTTGGACGTGATTACATAAGTTCTTAACCATCTGCTCAATATCGGTTGAGTGTGGGAAGAACTCCTTGTTAGAGATATAAATCCTTGAACCTCCCTCCAGACCCAATGAATCAGAAACTCTAGTTGATTCTGATGCTCTCTAAAATTTGAGAAGCATAGCCTTGACTTTCTCCTCACTTTTCAGGGAAGAAAACAGATGTCCTACAAAGAGATGTGACTTGTCTGAAAGTCCAGACAATGTGTTCCTGTTAGGGCAGGAACTGAACTCAGTTCTACAGCCTGCCCCCAATGGTAACACCACCAAAGATAAAAGATAGCTACCAGGAAATAAGCCCTTCTGGTGTGTCAGGCATTGGGCTGAAGATTGAGTGCAGATACTACCTTAACTGTATCTGACCCTGCCAGGCAAATGTTGTCGTTGAGGAGCCTGAATTTGAGCTCGGTGCATCTGGAGCCAAGGCTGACCCATTTCATCACTGTGGCTACAAATCTTGTCTGCCCCACCTAGGACACTGCTTCTTACACTGCCTGCATACTCCAAAAATGCAAAATCAGAAAGCAAGAATAGGCCCTCTCTGAACATAAATTTTTCTTAAAGATTGAAGGGAAAAAATGTTTTTTTTTCTATTAAAATAGACATTCACGGATTCGCAGGTAAAATTTACATAGTATTTTAATAAAGCACACAACTTTGAATAACAAGTAGCACGACAGTGACTCTTCAGCTGGCACCAATGATAGGTAGGGGTAGGTGTCCATTCCCCTCTGAAATCCTACTCAGAAAACGTTGGAGAACATAGCACCACGTCACCGGTAATGCTAACTTGGTATTTTTATAATCAAACAAGGGACATTCATTGAAGCCTAGTAGGCATGTAGTCCATTTTTCTCTTTTGTATTTGCTAGCAGAAAGCACAGCAACACTTGACTTGACTTGCAGAGCAAGTGCTGATTAAGTATCACCTCTTTTATCGAAAGTTATGACATCTGAGTGCTCCTACCTCTTAATCTCCTTCCCTACCAAAATCAGCATCACGAGATCTTGTTATAAGTGCAGAATCTCAGACCCCACCTCCTTCCTACTTAAAAATTTGCTTTTTAAAAAATTTCCGATTCATATGCATTCAAAATTTCAGAAGCATTACCTGTGTTATCTACCTACTCTCAAAGTGAATACCATGTAGTCTAGATCACTCCTCAAACTGTGGTCCCTGGACTAGCAACATCAACCTCACCTGGGCATCTGTCAACAGGTGCAAATGTTTGACTCCATTCCAGACTTATCAAATCAGAAACTGGTGGTAAGGCCTAAAATCTCTGTGTTAATAAAGATTTTCTAACTTGTCTTCATGTTATGGACCACCTGCAAACATTTTTTAAAAATATAAAGTCAAAGCCTCACCCCACACCAATTAAAAAACAATTCTTAGACCAGTGTTTTACACAATAAAATCATCTGGGAAGCTTTTAAAACATGCTTGAGCTATAGAACCACACTCTCCTGAGATTTCAAATTCAATTGCCAGGGCTGATGCCCAAGCATAATATTTTGATGTATCTCTCAGTAGTATTTTGTTCTTACCTGTGGTTATACCACTCCTAAAATCTCAATTATCATATTCAACTCTATGCATCCTCCTGTATTTCCAGCTGATTCTTTCTAGCACCCCCACCCCTAACTCCAGCGATTTGGCCCTAGTGGGACCTCAGATCCATTGTTCTCTACTATTTTATATCTGCTGTTGGGTATGTTCTCACTTTTCTCTCCACCTAGCTTAGGTTCCACAGGCCATTGTTGTCATATAAACACTCCCTGGCCCCTCTCTTTCACCTTTTGTACCCAGAAAAGTCCCAATGCTGGTTAAATACAACTTCTCTCAGATTCTACAATTGCTCACATAGCTCAATTTCAGTGGAGAAAAACTCCAGGCATGCAGACTGGAGACAGGCCTCACTTTGTATTTGTGATAGCAAATCTCAAGTGGATGCTCAGTACATCCAAGCAGCCCCAACACTCCCCCTGATTCACTTCCCAGTCTCCTATGCAGCCAGTTAACACATATTCCTCACCCTTGAAATCTCAGGAAGCCCTTTTGTACCCTGCACTCTCAGCTGATAACCTGACTTCTCATTTCACTGAGAAAATAGGAGCAACGTGAAGAGAATGTTCTTTCCTGCTTCCTACCATTCCCATGGCCCACTCTTGGACCTTGAGCCCTGCTTGCCCTCCTGCCACAGTGACGAATGGACTGGGATTCTCCAAGGGCAATGTTTCCTCTTGCTCATGCTCTGGATCTCACTCCAGCAATTTGCTTTTGTATTTTCTCCCTTCTCCGCTGAATCATTGACTTTTCCTGCCCTATTAGATCAATTAGATCAATATAATGGGCATATAAACATCCTGAAATATTTTTATTTAAAAACCTTATCTCACCCTATGTTCTTCTAACATCTCCTGTATCATTTCTTGGCTTTATAAAACACAATTTGAAAGTGTCTATATTAGCTTTCTCCATTGCTCCATTTCTAATTCTCTCTCAAAGTCCCTCTTATGAAGTTTTGTTCCATCACCCTACCTGATCTCCACTCCACTGAAACTTTGGTCATCAAGGTCATTGACGTTGGCAAATTCAATGGTGATGTTTCCATCTGCATCTTCCTTGATTTCTGAACAGCACTTAGCAAAGTTGATCATTCTCTCCTTGAAACATTTTTTCTTGACATCTGCAAAACCAGAATATTCTTATTTTATTCACATTTTATTCATGCTCTGAAGTCTTTTTTTTTTTTTCAGTCTTCTTTGCTGCGTTGTCCTGTATTCCAACCTCCAAGTTCTGGAGGGGCCCAGCCAATTGGCCTCCACATCTATCTTCTGTACCTACACTGTGCAATAGGTATTTCATCAGTGCCATTGTGTTAAAAACCATTTACAGGCCTCATGACTTGCACATTTGTTTTCATAGCTCCAGTCTCTTGCCTAAGCCCCAGACTCCATCTCTCACCACCTCATAGCTTCTTAAAAGGCATCTCCAACTGGGTGTACCAAAGCCAAGTGCTTAGCCTTCCCCATAGATGTGTTCTTTCCAGTACTTCCCAACTTAGTTTGCAACCACATCATTAGTCCAGGCACTCAGACAAAATCTGTAGAAGCCTCAGTGACTCCTTCCTCTCTTGCTGTCCACATCTAACCCACCAGAACTCACTGCCCAATCTAGTTTCAAAATACATTCCAAATTTCTTATCAGTCAGGCTCACCTTTAAGCTCTGGCCTGCTTCAAAACAGCCCGCTTCCCACCTCAGAACGCCTCGTTCTGAGCTGTACAGATCTGGACTTGGCTCCAGCCCTGGCTTGGCCACATCCTAGATAATTGACACAAAGCAGGTTACATCACCTCTGGAGGTCGATCTCCAAAATTCTACTATGTATATGTATGTGTGTATATGAGGACTGTCTGGAAAGTATCCAGCCATATCGTATGTAAGAGAGGTAGACATAGCCATATACTTCCCGGACAGCCCTTCTATGTGTGTCCGCGTGCCTATGTAAATGTACATATTTACGGAGGATTGACAGACTCCAAATCTGACTTCTCACCATCTCGGCAACTATGTCTCTTATTCAATGCACCACCATCTTTTGCCTGGGTAGTTAGTAAATTCCTTCAAATTTGTCTTCTGCTTCCTCTCTTGTCTGTTCCCACCGACATATTTTGTTCTTTGCCAGCAGCCTGAGTGATCCTTTTATTTATGTATTTATTTATTTTTATTGAATTATAGCTGTGTACATTAGTTCAAGAGGGAAGGGGAGGGAAAAGGTGGGGGAGAGAGGGTAAAGGGTGAGTGATCCTTTTAAAACACAATGCACATCATGTCAAGCCCTGGCTCAAGTCCCCCTGGTACTTCCGCACCCATCTAGAGCAGCAGGTAAAGTGCTCCTAAGTGTCTGCAAAGCCCTTTATGGTCTTGGTCCTGCCCATGTTCCTCCTCACTTCCTCCCCTCCAGCTATGCTGGCCTCTTTGATGTCACACTAATTCATCAGGCAGGGTCCTCTTTCAGGGCTTTGCAATGGCTATTTCCTCTTTCTGAAATATTTTTCTATCATAGATCAGCATTGCTCAGTTTCTCCCTCTGTCCACCAATAGTATTTTGGAGCCAGCGTTTACCAGCTTCCAAGGAGCACTTGTGAGCTTCTATTCTCATCTCTGTGATCAACGATGTCACTTCAGCAACTGAGATCAACTACAGGGAGTCTTCACACCATGGATTTAGCAAATGCTACAAATCAGAGCTCCCTTCACTATTTTGTTTTCCAGAGAACACACCACCATATCTAAAATAGCACATCCCTTAGTTTATTATTTGGCTTTATTTTTCTTCATGACACTTATCACTATCTAACACTATATTAAAATGTACATATTGTTTATTTTCCCCACTAGACTGTAAGTTCCCATGAAGACAGGAACTTTTCCCATTTTGTTTATCCTTTTACCTCCAACACCTCACATAGTATACGGTGTCCTCTACTCAGTAAATATTTGTTGACTGAACAAATAAATGAACAGTGAACATAATTTCTGTACTTGAAAAGTTAAAATTTGCAAATTGCTTTCAGTTACATTCTCAGTTCTTTTTGTTTATATCTTTCCTTTTCCTTTCCTATTTTCCTCAGTTTTTATACTCCCAGGATGGTGTTAATTTTCATTTGTTCCAAAGATTAAAATGTCTTTGCATGTCAATTACTGATGAGAATTCACAAGGAAACCCTCCTTATTTCTCCAACATAAAGCTTGTGAGTATTGCTACCTCTACCATTATCATCTTATTGAGTTTTTTGACCTATCTCTTTGAAAACAGTTTATCCATTGGGCCCAGCCACCATCCTTTGCAGCATAATTCTTTCAATATATATTCTTTTATAATTCTCAGCTACAAGTTCATGTCTCATGAAACAAAGAAAATAAAGAAAAACAAAGAAAATAGACCTATAAAGACATAAAAGCAAGTAAGGCTAGAGAAGGTGGAAAATCGTACATAAACTTGAGAAAGTGAGTCTTCTCAACTAACTGGGTTTGGTGGGAGACTGAATTTTGGAATTAAGATTTGTTGTTCCCCTTCTTTTCTAGCATATGCCTCCACATTTTCAGTGTTCTGGTGCATCTCTTTGGATAGGTCCTTCTAGAGTATGCTTTATATGTTTTATAAGACTTTGACCTAAAACTGATGCTGTTGAGCTGCTTCTGCTAATGGACTGGATGTGCACAAGAAAGAATGGCAAGGAGCCCCGTGTTACCATGAGTTTCATTACAGGGTCTTGCAGACAATCAATACCGAGGACTAAGTTGTATTATGGTAAGTAACAAAGTATTTTTGGATTCCCTCGTATGGTGTCAGCAGAGCCGGTAATTGCTGAGCTTTTCCAAAATGAGCAGCTATCTGTGAATGACCACATAGTCACAAAAATGTGATTGGCACAGACGGAAAAACGCAGAGACTGATACAAAGAAATGAATTATTTTATTCTGTCTTCCTGCTTTATTCCAGTATGGTGACACATAAGAAATTAATCTACCACATTTGGTCTAATCTTATAAATATAAAGAGGTCATTTTTCATTAGTTTTATTAAGAATAATTGAACAGGAAATACGGGGATTATTTTTCTCAAAATGGAGCCATGTGACAACTAATAAATTGTACTGTCATTTCTTTTTCCAGCCTCATATGTAAGGAATGGCCTCACAATTGAACAGGTGTTTTAATAACAGATTGGGATTTGCTTAAAAATATATCTCTGAAATGCCTTTTGCAAGAACTTAAAATAAGACATATTATCAGAACATCAAACTGAAAAGTGGCTGATCTTGAGAAGGCCTGTCTTTGGGCATAGGCAGAACACATGAGGGGCAGGGGTGTGCTCTGAGGAGTGCTAGGAACGCTCTCCTGTGCCCAAGCTCTTCCCTGCTAGGTTCAGTAATGCTTCAGATTGAGCAATTGGAAATTTTCCTTTGTTTTAATATTTTTTCAATATCTCTAAGCTGGATTGAATAGATTATTTTCCTTTCTTATGTATGTTTGTGTGTCTGCATATTTCTGTGTGTGTCTGTATGTGTGTATTTTGTTTTACGTATGTGCCTCTTTCTCTTTCCAGGAGAAGTGTTGACAGTAGGTAACCAGATGAAGGGAATTGAGGACCACCCAGTGAGTATGTGCCTGTGCGTCTGTGTGCATGTGTGTTGATGTAGGGTATACATGGGTGGCTCTGTGCACCTGTATCAGTTCCTTTTCTAGGAGCAGTTTTTGTTTAGGAAACCAGATGAGGAGATCTCAATGGACCTGGATTATGATAAAGGAGAGAAAAAGAAGAACCTATAAAGAGAGAGGGATTTTCAGAATATGGGGCTCATCAGCCCTGATATCATCTTTCAGACTCTTTAAATAGTCATGTCCTAAGTTTTTATTTAGAGTCCTTCCTAAGATGAGAAACATCAAATGAAATAAAAAAATTGAATCAGTGACCAATTCAGAAGATTTCCTTTAAAATGTTTACTTTTTATTAATCGGCACTTTTAAAAACCATTTCTTCCTGACAACACTACCTAAAACAACTGCCCACAGATGTTTCCTTTTTTCTATCTTCCTTTATTTTTTATTATTACCAGTCGATATGTAGTTATTTGTTCAATTGTACATTGGGAGTCTTTACCCGCTGGATTGTGAGCTCCATAGTGTGGCTATGGCACCAGGAAAGCCCTATTGGGCACTTCCTGGGATCTGCAGAGTCATTTCAACTTTCCTTCTTAATCCCCAGGTTCCAGCAAGACCCGGAGGTCTTCATCGAGAGTCCTGGATGTAACTGAAGACAGGGAGATGCTTCCTGCTACTGTAGAACCTCTGACCTTGGACTCTTACAACAGCACCAGGGTGGTCAGTCCAAGGAATTTTGCAGGAGCAGGAGACAGTGTGTGAGCACTTCTTAGATACAGCTCGCCCTTTATGATCTAGAGGAGAAACTGAGGCAGCCTAAGACACGGAATAACCTGTTTCATGGAAGGCTCTTAGGTAAGGCTCTCTGGAATTTATTCTCTTACTTATGTCCTATGTGGATTTAGACAAGGTTCTTAACTTTTCTGCTTTGTGAAACAAAGTAAAAATCTGTAAAATCAACAACATATAAAATGCTCATTTGTTTCCTCTTATATCAAAAAGATGGAGACTTTACATCTTTTAAATTAACCTGGATAGAGTTGGAACACATTCTTCTTAGCAAAATATCACAGGAACGGAGAAGCAAGAATCCAATGTACTAAATTCTAATATGAAGCCAGTAGATGATCTAATACCCACCGGCATAAGAGAAAAACTCAAATCAATTCAAGGTGGGGGGGCAGGGGAATGAGGGAGCCGGGGGAGGAGAGGAGGGAGGTGGATGAGGGGTTATGGTGAATGGCACACCTCTTGGGGGCAGGACACAATTATTACAGGGACTTTACCTAACAAATGCAAGCAGTGTAACCTAATTCTTTGTACCCTGGATGAACCTAAAACAATAAAAGAGGCCTTTGAAATTAAAAAAACGAATAAAATTATATTAAAAAAATAAATAAAAAGACATCTGTTGAGCGACCAGTGCAGAGCTTAAGCACCTACAAGCACTGAACACACGTGTTGTAGGTGTTGCCGTGAACATCATTACTGCCCTTGCTCAGATGTGTACACTTGCTCCTACTGCTACTCTCATCATACCCCATGGGCTGCTTGGACCTGGAGAAATAATTTAGCAGCATTTCAATTCAATTGATGAACCAGATTGAGGCTCTATTGTATATAAGGTCCAAAGCTGAATGCTGGGGAAAAATTGAACGTGAAGAAAACATTGCCCGACATCTATTTATAATCCAGTAGGGTTTGGAAGGCATACAAAAACACAAAGCAAACCAAACCAAAGGCACGGTCTGATAAATATTGTAGGAGAGATATAAACAAAGGGCTGTGGGCCCTGCAGAAGGCAGAACACTTTCAGCTGGGGGTTCATTTATACCCAGAGGCCAAAATCAGGGTCCTGAAAGGAAACCAGTGAGAAGAAAGGTGAATGGAAAAGGACATTTCACAGATAGAGTCACAAATCTGTCACACAACAGGAGAAAGAAAACGTTAAGAAAAACTCCGTGATTTTGTTTCCTCATTTCTTTTTGCGAGAGGAAACAGATTCTCACGCTGTCATCCTGGGAAGAGTGTGGAGTCCTGCTGTTATTATATCTCACAGCAACCTCCAATTCTTGGGTCTAATCAATCCGGTTGTCTGGGCCTCCCAAGTAGCTGGGACTACAGGTACCAGTCACAACACCTGCATAAGTTTTCTATTTTTAGTAGAGATGGGGTCATGCTATTTCTGAGGCTGGACTCGAACTCCCAAGCTCAAGCAATCTGCCCACATCGGCTTCCCAGGGTGCTGGCATTACAGGTGTGAACCACTGCACTTGGCCTAGTCCTTGTGTTTTAAATCAGAAGATCTAAGAGAAGGTTAACAGAAAATAATAACAGCAACAGTAACAAGGCAAATAAAGCTTTGGGGGGAAGAAAAATGATGCTTGCGCATCTGTGTGGACACCAGACCAAACACTCAGGAGCCCACTCTCATCTTGGCTGAGTTCTCCCCAGGCCATGTGAGTATAGGATCATCTTTCTTACGTACCTCAGCCTTGATGTTCACTGCTCATTTTTGGCACTGTCTTTTGTTTTTGTTTTCCCCCATTCTGATGATATTTCCCACAGGACCATCATCAGTGATTGTCTGTCTTCCCCGTGAGAGCTGAACATACTCTATAAGTGAAAAAGCAAATCCTTCCACATTTCTCCCTGTCCGAGCTCAAAGTCATCAATAACTCTGCAAACTCAAGGGAACGCATGAGACATTTTAAAGTCAGTTGCAGAATGCTTGCCATGGATCACACCTGCTACTGGAGCACAGATGTGTGTGGCGTGATATATTGGGGGAGAATTCACACTCAGTAGCCCTTGTACTTCCACTTCCAACTGTGTTGTGTGCTATTGTTAGTATTTTGGCCCAGAATAGAAAACATATTGTAGAAATACCAGCTGGCTCCTGTGTAGACATTCAGTTAATTTTTCTCCAAAGACTGTGCTCCTTTGTTCATCTGGACTAATTATTTTTGTGTTCATCGAAACAATAGAGCATATTGCAGAAAAGAGAAAAGAAGTCATGTCAATCTTCTGCACAAGCCTCTAGGGTCAGGGTAAGGGAAATTGGGGGTCTTGGCAGTACTCAAAACCTGTTTGGTAGCATCACTGGAATTTAACAGTAGAGGTAAGTTCTAATCCCCACAATTTACTGATAGACAATGAGAAGGAATGGTGAAATATGACTAGCGCAAGTTTAAGTGAGTTAAAGGGAATACAAAGACTTGAATCCCATTCTTGGATTTGGATCTCTTAACACCAAAAGAAAGAGAAACAGGAAGGGAATAGAAAAACTTGGAGGAGGCAAGAGCAGTGGGTCACACTCAGGTTTAGCTTGAACAAGAGTGAGACCCAGTTTCTACTAAAAATAGAAAAACTAGCCAGGCATTGTGGCAGGTGCCAGTAGTCCCAGTTACTCAGAAGGCTGAGGTAAGGGGATCACGTGAGCCCAAGAGTCTGAGGTTGCTGTGAGCCAAGATGCCCTGGCACGCTACCCAGCATGACAGAGTGAGACTCTGTCTCAAAAAAAAAAAAAAGAGGGCAGGGAGGAAGAAGAGAGGCAGTTACATGGCACCATGGAACAATCTGTGCTCAGGCACAGTCACTGCAGGGTCTGAGCCTGGGTGTGGCTGAGAGGAGGTGGTTACCTCCACCACTGGATCTGACCAGAATCCTGGCAGCTAGTACATCTTTACATGGAGCAGGGAATACAGGTTAGGAAAACTGGCTGAGCAGTTTAACAGTGCAATTTCTCTACCAACTTCAAGAGCAATCCCTGTGCTTCATAAGCTCATGTTTCTGAATGCACAGACTACCAAAGGCCCCTGTTCACTCTCTGCAGTTACACGGTGTTTTTAAAAATTGAGGAAGCAAATTGAAAGTTTCTGGAGTATCTATTAAGAACCTTCAGCATCTCTGAGTTAAATGCGTCTGAGAGAAGTCAAGTCAGGGCTCTCTGCCCTTCTCCCTCAGGGGATTAATGCAGGGGCACACACCTGTCTGTTCAGCCAGAGTTCTCACTTTCTTTTTCTCATCCCACCTCCCCACCACTCCATCCCTTCTCTTCTCTTCCCTGACCTGTTGAATTTAGCTTCTCAGGCCTCACCTTTCACTATGGAGAGAGAGTTACTATAAAAATCAGGGAAGGGATGGAATAAAGGAAGCCAAAAAGTCTAAATATAAGCTTCCTATAAGCATCTAATTTTCCCTCCAGGACCTCCTCATTAATGTTCAAATGATCACAGACAAATAAAATCTTCTATGTGCAAAGGTATTGTTAACCTTCTTCGGGGCACACACAGCGACTTAATAGAACTCAGCTGCTAACCGTATCAGTGTCCGTAAAAGACTGAAAAAGACCTAACTCTTTAGGTATGTAGGGGTTTGGCTGTAACCACAGTCTCTTGTTATATTGCTATTGAGGAAGACACCAGTTGCTTTTTCTTTCAGATTAATGTCTCTTAATTCCCAGTCTACTTCAGAGTAATGCACCAGATTTTTTCAAGGATAAATAATTTCTAAAGGCATTAACCTACCTTAACATCTCTTCCTGTGATAAAAATGAAACTGCCTGTATCTTGACAATGATGATCTTTTGTTTTAAGGCAGAGTTGAGTAATTCATTTGGATGCAGATTTTAGTTCTGTTTAACATAAAAAATCGATTAGCTGCTTAATTCCACACTTAAAAAAAAAGTTGAGAAACTGGTTAACTCGTATTCTCTCTTAGTGGAAGTAAATTTCCTGTTTATATCTGTGATTATTCTAGCTAGCGGATAAAAATCACCCACTCGATGATTTTCTGCAATAGTAGAAAGAGCAAAAAGCAAGTTTGCCGAATTGGTGAGCCTTTCTAAGTAAAGACTAAGTCAGCCTCTAACTCTATTCAAGGTGTAAGGGTTTTAGATACTTGCCTTTACTTTCCTATGTTTCTTAGGTAGAATGCAATGTTATTTTTTGAGTGTTATTTTAAATTCTATTTTTATCAATAAATAATAATTGTACATACTCATGTACATAGCGATATTTTAATACATGTAACGTATAGTGAACGGATCAGGGTAATCAGTATATTTGTCATTCAAATATTTATGGTGTGTGTTGAGAATGTTTAACATCCTTTTGAAAATTGTTTCAAGCTATATATTATTGTTAACTATCGTTATCCTACAGTAGTATAGAACATTAGAACTTATTCTTCCTACCTATCTGTGTTTTAACAAATGTCTCCCTGTTTCCTGTTTCCCCCCCCCCAACCTCTACTATCTTCTCTTCTACTTTTTACTTCAATGAGATCAACTTTTTAATGTCCACATATGTGCATAAGTGAGAACATGTGGTGTTAACTTTCTGCTCTTAACTTACTTCACTTAACAGAAGGTCCTCCAGTTCCATCCTTGTCACCACAATTGATAGAATTGCATTCTTTTTATGGCCAGGCAGTATTTCATTATGTGTACATATACCACAGTTTCCTTATCCATTCACCTGTTGTTGGCTACTTGACTGGATTCCCTATCTTGGCTACTGTGTATAATGCTACCATAAATATGGTGGTACACATATCTCTTGGATATAATGATTTCCTTTCCATTGAAAAAGTCCCAGAAGTGGGATTATTGGATCATATAGTACATATTTGCATTTTTGAGGAGCCTCAGCAATTTCTCCATAGTAGCTGTAGTAGCTGTACTAGTTTGAATTTCCATCAATGGTGTTTACAATTTCCCTTTATCCTCAACCACATTTATTATGATTATTATTAGTATTATTATGTGACAACTACGCTGACTGGGGTGATAATTGATTATGGTTTTAATTTACATTTTCCTGATGTTTAGTGATCTTGAATATTTGTTCTTCTTTTTTTTGCCATTTGTATGTCTTCTTATACCATAAACAAGTATAGGAATGCAAGGAAGTATAGGAATAGTATAGGAATCCCAGGAATACAGGGAAGATTCAACATATGCAAATCAATAAACATCATATATCACATCATTCAGATGAAGGACAAAATGTTCATCTCAATAGATGCAGAAAAGAAGTTTTAGATAAAATTCAGCATCCCTCAATCATAAAAATTCTTAATAAATTAGACACAGAAGGAAAATACCTCAGCATGATAAAGGCAACATATGACAAACCCATAGCTAACATCTTGCTGATTAGGGAGAAGCTGAAAGCTTTTTCTCTAAGAAATAGAATAAGACAAAGATACCTACTCTTGTCAATCTTGTTCAACATAGTACTGGAAGTCCTAGCCAGAGCAATTAGGAAAGAAAAAGAAATGAAGAATATCTAAATTGGAAAGAGGAAGTCAAATTATCTGTGTTTGCAGATGGCTTGGTCTCCCAGAGATAGAAAAACCTAGCAAGGTATGGGGGCTCACACCTGTAATCCTAGCACTCTGGGAGGCCAAGTCAGGGAGATTGCTTGAGTGCAGGAGTTCAAGACCAGCCCGAGGATGGGTGAGAACTCATCTGTACTAAGAATAGGAAAATTAGCCAGGTGTCATAGCATAGTCTCAGCTATTCCAGAGGCTGAGGTAAGAAGATCACTTAAGCTCAGGAGTTTCAGGTTGTAATGAACTATGATGTGCCACTGTACTCTACCTAGAGCAACAGAGTGAGACTAAGTCTCAAAAAACAAACAAACAGGGTGGCACCTGTGGCTCAATGGAGTAGGACGCCAGCCCCATATACCAGAGGTGGCGGGTTCAAACCCAGCCCTGGCCAAAAACTGAAAAAACAAACAAACAAACAAAAACAAATAAAGAAACAAACCTAAAGACTCCAGCAAAAAACTCTTAGAAGTGACAAATTCAGTAAACTGGAGGAAACAAAATTAAAATACAAAACTCAGTAGCTGAAAATAAATCAGTGTTATTTTTGAGCTCTTCCAAACTACTTCAGATATCAATCTCCGCTATGTGAATTGAGGAAGGGCACAAATTTTTGTCTTTCTTCCCACAGGAAGTGATGTCTTTGAATCTGAGCTGACCTTGTGACTTGCTTTGACCAATATAGTGAAGTATTTCCAAGATTCTTTCTGTAAATAGCCTTAGCCAGATCCACGAGTTCATGAATGTCCCCTTCTCTCTTTCAAGTTGTCACAGGCAACAGTTTCACTGATTACTCTACATAACTTGGGCCCCCTTTTATTCAACTTCCAAAAACAATTTTCTCCCTATCCTTCATAACTTGACAAACAGTTTCCTCGAGGCCCTTCCTGCTTGCACAGCCATCAGTTCCAAAGCAAAGTGCTGCTTTATGTTTTCTGCCATGGCAGCATTGTGCTTCCAGTATCAATTCTGTTTTAAGTATATACTGCTGTAAAACAAACCACTCCAAACTTAACAGCTTAAAACAGCAACATTTTATCATCTCTCATAAATCATGGGTTGACTGGATTCAGCTTGGTGGTTCTTCTGCTCTCTGTGATGTCATATGAGAGCTTACTGGAGTGTAAACCACAACCCTCACAACCCCTTCACTGACAGGTGATGCTGGTTGTCAGTCAGACACTCAGCTGGAACTATTGGCTTGGGCACCGACATGTGGCCTCTCCATATAGCTTGGGATTATTACAGTCAAGGGAAAGATTCCAAGGGAAAGTATGCTGAGAGTAGGTGTTCTAAAAGGGGGAAAAGTAGAAAATTCTAATATTCTTAATAGGTTAAATTCAGAACTCGCAAATCATCCCTTTAGACACATTTTATAGGTTAAGGTATAAGAAACCACAGTTACGGGGAAGGAACTAAACTGTACTTATTATTGAAGAATCCATGGCTGCCCTTAATACACCTCAACTGTCAAATATGATTTTCCTTGGAAGTGAATTTCCTAATTTACTAAGTCCCCTTTCCTGCCTCCCTCCTTCTTCCCTTCTTTCATGATCTCTTTTCCTACATTAGCAATCCAACACTGTTTATCTTCATAGGTTCTTACATTCCCTGGACATATTATCAATCACTAGCTTTCCGAATATCAGGTTACAATAAAAAATGTTGGGTCTAAATAAAACCAAACTACAGTGATAATTGAAGAGTCTAAGTGGGGGATGGGTATTAATTATACTGGTTTTTTATTTTTGTACTTATCATACATTTTCTATAGTAAAATATAAGAGAAACGAGGTAAACACTAGGGATAGTGGTATATTCTTAGATGATAATCTTGTAGCAGAGCCTAGCTGACTAGCAATAATGTTAGCTGCTTAATAACTTTTAAACAGATTTTCAAAACACTAGAATACATGTAAAATAGATATAGGCAATGGAATCTAATTAAATGCATGGATTTACTTGATTTTGATGATACAGGAAGAGGGCACAGTTCTTAAAATATGTCATTGCCAAAACTATAGGAGGTATTGCTGTGCAATCACAGAGAGAAATACATGCAGTAACAGAAATGCACTTGAAGACTTCATTGGAAAGTCTAAACTTTGAGCCACTAAACACAGAGAGTTTAAATGCCATTCATGAAATGTGAGATCTGATATGTGTTATCTACGTAACATACTCAAGAACACTTCCAGGAACACTTTAAGCACCACCGTGGCAGCAGCAAGAAGTGACCTGGCTGGCATCACCAATATGACTCAGCATAGAAAACTATTTTTGAACGCAGAGGTTGACAACAGAGGGTACAGAACAAGGATAGTGACTAAAGAAGACCCAGCCTCAAACAAGGGAACATGTTTTTCCACAAGTATCACCCAAGTCACAGGAACAAAGTCTTGGTAGGTTATTCCCTGCTGCTATGTTTGCTTCACACAGCTTGCAAAGTCAACCACAAAATTGACTGGGAAAAATTAGTCCAATTCATACTGAGAACCATTGAGCTGTGTCTCTAAAAAAGTGTGTGTCACTAGGTCTCTGCTTGCACAGTGAAGTCACCATTGCCTTTGGATATTTTCTGTTTTGACTTTGTCACCTCTGTTGATCAGTTGATGGCAAACAAGAACCTAGAAAGTTACAGTTTTCTTTTGTTTATTGTTTCTCTCCTCTGTTAGAATAGAAGCTTCATGAGGTTGGAGCCAATGTCTGCCTTGTTCTCCATTATACCTCTCTTGTCTAAAGCAGTGCCTGGCATGGGGCTGACTGATTACATGGCGACTGACTGACAGTTTACTGATGTTCCGAATTTCAAAAAATCCTCTCTTGGAAAGTTACGTATTGGTTCCCATGGTGGATGAATAAAATCTTTTTATTTATTCACTATCTTCGTTTCCAAAATTGATGGCAGACATAATTTTACACAATTTTACTTGGGTGAGGACCATTTACGTTTTGATACACTTTGCCTCACAGATAATCAAGTGGAGTGTCATTAGTTGGATGGTTCTTAATCGATTCTGGCATGAGTTTTACGTATTTTGTGAGAAAGTAGAATTCCATTTTAGAAGAACTCTTTTGAAAAGAATTTTGACCTGATGTTTAACAAAGGTTTCATATGAATCAATATCTAGTATGTACCCAAAAGTATGTCATGAAATATATAATTACTTTTACTTTGTATATATAATTTATATACTACACTGACATAAATGTTGGTACGCATATACACACCACACATTTAAAACTATTCCTTCTTCCCACCCACATTGCCACAAGTAAGTGTTAATTTGTTTTTGAAGTGAATATTAAATAATCCTTTTACATCTAAAATGCAACACAGATATAAGTATAGTTAGAAAACTATCAAAAATTCAAAGCACAACAGTTTTTTTAAAAAACATATGAGCAATAAAGTTTTATGTAACATAGTTGATGGCACTATTTTGAGCTGCTGGTAGCTATTAATGCTAACTACTGGTAATTTTATTAGTACTTTGTAGTTTTTTTGTTTTTGTTTTTGTTTTTTTGCAGTTTTTGGCCAGGGCTGGGTTTGAACCTGCCACCTCCGGCATATGGGGCCAGCACTCTATTCCTTTGAGCCACAGGCGCTGCCCCAGTACTTTGTAGTTTGAATAGTGTTCTCATACAGCTATTGCCCTTTTGGCCTTCACTATAACTTCATAGCTAAACTATTGTTCTGTTCCAATAAAATCACACCTAAGTTATTATTATTTCTCTTCTTCATATGAAAAAAAAGAGGATTCGTTATCTTGATTGACTTTCTGTTAATCTGTTTGTATTCTTGCATATTTATCAAAAATGTCAACTACCTATAAAGACCCTTGTTTTAAAGCACTGTTTTGTGCATGTTACCACGTCAAGAGAAACAAAAATGGTTCTTCAACACCTCCAGGAGGTGATACCATTTGGAGGCAAATGCTGCTTGGACTACGCAGGGTTAAACATGACTTTCTGCCCAGACTATAGAAGAATGAAGACCTCCTGTGACTCCGTTTTCTTCTTCTCTCTGAACAAGTTTTTAATCATTGCATCCCTCTAGAATTCACATCTGTTCATGACATAATGCTCTGGGTCAGCCTGGGTTCTGTCAAAATGAAGCCAGTATTACCAAATCCCAAATTACAGAATGTTTTACTAACCAGTTTTATAGACTAGACATTTCACTCAGGCAGAAAGGAATTCCCTTTGCACTTGAGGGGTCGCAGAGCCTCCAGAACAGGCTACTGGTTCTGCCTGGCTCCGTCCTGACTGCCACCTCCAGGAACGCCCAAGACAAAGGAGCAGGATGAACTTCGTGGGAGATGAATCTGTGATCAAGAATCAGACTTTTTGATTTCAATTTACTTTTATTGGTAGATGTCATGACCCTTTACTATGTGGTAGGAAAGCATTCAATTTAAAAATAAAACTTCTTAAGGACAGAACACCAGAGTTTTGACAAGTAGAAGAGAGAGAGTAGCTTCGAGCTACTAAACAAAGATAGGAAGTCAGTGTTCTGGTTTTGTTTTTTTAAAGATTTTTCTTTCATAAAATTCCGCAAAATTAATAATATTAAAGTTCTATGCAGTTTAAGTGACCCGTAATCTCTGACTTTACTTAACAAAAATCATATCAAAATGCGCTATATTTTTTCTTAGCTAAGCGCTTCCATCAGTTTAGTGACCATTCTGGGTGACATTGTAAATTGGTAAGTGGTACAGAAGGAAATTAACAGGAGATGGAAGACTGGTAACAATGATGCCAAAATACCCAGCATGGTCTCCAGCTTTTTAAAAACATGTTTATTCCTGCATTGAAAATTGCTAGTTGCATTTCTTTTTGCTAAATACATGTTTATGTTGGTGCATAATCAGGGTCCCAGAATCATGGCCTTAGACCTATTGCTGCTCTGATTTTATTTGACCATTTTTCTATTTCTTAACACAGTTGATAGTTACTGCGTGTCAAGGTTGCGCCCAGACACTATTCTAGGCACAAAGATACGGCTGAGAACAAGAGGATGCCTTTCCCTGCGTTCCTACCACTTTTGTTACAGGGGGGGAAGGCAGGTAATTACTAAGTAAACAACAATATAGGTGATATGATTTAAGGTAGAAATAAGTCCCATGGAGAAAAATAAAGTCGTATTAGAGTGTAGACAGTGAATAGGGTGTTTTAACTCTAGTCAGAAGAGCTGTGTGAGCAGGTGACATTTGAGCAGAGGGTAGAGACTTCATCTATTTGCTGGAGAACCCCACAGGACATAGTGGATGGGTGGATGAATGGACATAATGCTCTGATGACAACTGCCACTCCCTGGGCTTGATTCTTAATCCCCAGAACCTTCCCTGGGCACTTGCTCTGGGAGAAGGTATTCATGATGAGAAAAGCAACTTCACAGCCCATAATCACAGAACACAGGCAGTGGTGAGGATGCAGTTGGTGAGTCCACCATGGGGTACTCATTCTCCACAGATCCCAGATTGTCCCCTGGCCCAGGGACTCTTTATGTCAGAGCAGTTGCAAGATGCACGATAAAAAGAGAGCTATAGTTTCCATACCTCTAGTAACTTCCCTTCCACATCCCACACTAGTAAAAGAAAGCACCACTTACGCGGGTAGGGACACTTTCTCTCACTCTGTGTCAGTACCCAGAATAACAATCTCACCACTGCAGAAGCACCAAAGAATATCCTCTGAGTGACATGGCCGTGGAAATTTGTTTGGCCTCTTTGATGCTGTTTTCCTGTTCTATTAATAGGACTCCTCTTTTCCATGGGGAACACATTCGATGTGGATCAAGTGGCTCTAAACCTGCTACCTGTCACAGCAGCAGAGATTTTCCCTGTCCTCACATGCACAGAGCCTCTCCCACTGTCATGTCCTACAGTGACACATCATTGTCATCCAAAGCTCATGGTTGACATTCGGGTTCACTCCTGGTATTGTACATTCTATGGGGTAGGACAATTGTATAACGTGAATCATACACGAGCAGTTTCACTACCCTAAAAATTGTCTATGTAAATGTGCTGTGAAGTTTTTTTTTTTTTTTTTTTGAGACAGTCTCACTTGGTTACCCTTGGTAGAAGGACAGTGGTGTCATAGCTCACAGCAACCTCAAACTCTTGGGCTTAAGCAATTCCCTTGCCTCAGCCTCCCAAGTAGCTAAGATTACAGGTGCCCACCACAATGCATGGCTATTTTTAGAGACAGGGTTTCGCTCTGTCTGGCTCAGACTGGTCTTGAATCTGTGAGCTCAGGCAATCCACCACCTCAGCCTCCCAAGTGCTGGGATTACAGAAGCGAGCCATAGCACTCGGCCTTGTGAAGTATTTTTGGCATAGGCTGGAGGCTCCAGCTGTTCACTGTTCCTCCCCCTTGCTCTAGAACAGTGATTCTCCACTGTGGGTCTCCACCAATGAAAATACATCCTGCATATCAGATATTTACATTACAATTCATATCAGCAGCAAAAGCACAGTTATGAAGTAGCAACGAAAATAATTTTATGGTTGGGGGTCACCACTTCATGAGGAACTGTATTAAAGGGTCGCAGCATTAGGGGGCATTAGGAAGGTTGAGAAGCATTGCTCTAGAAGCTGCCCTCCATCAGTTCCCACTCATAGGCAACACATCCCCAAAGTGGCAGTTTCAAGGCAAGGCTATCCTATGGTTCTCTTTCTTTCATGGAGAAATGATTGCTTTCTTACTTAAACAGATTATGTTGAACGACTTGCTCAACACAGGAACACTGGCAATAATGATACAAGTGCTTTACGTGATGGTACCCAGGTGCTTCAGTGAGGAACAGCACCAGTCACAGGGGACACCCCTTGACACTCCCCACTCCCAATCTCTTTCTTTCTCTTCCTCCACTTTGTTACGCAGAGCCACCACCCTGCATTAAGCATGTGGGGATGTGATGCAGAAAGTGTATGGCTTAGTCCATTTTGCACTTTGCTACAACAGAACATCACATACTGGGTATTTTGTAAATAAAAGAAATGTATTTCTTACCACCCTGGAGTCTAGGAAGTCCAATATAAAGGTGCTAGCCTCTGATGAGGACCTTAATGCCAGGCCATCCCATAGTGAAAGGCAGATGGGCTAGATGGCATGAGAGAGCGAGAGATGAAACCCACAGCTGAGTCTGGTGTTATCAGCATTGGTCCATTGATGAGGGTGGGGCCCTCATCATTTCAGCACCTCTCCTTTGGTCCCACACATAACACAGTTGCATTTGGGGTTAAATATCCAACACATGAACACTGGGGGACACAGTCAAACCGTAGCAGGGAACTTGGCCAATGCTTAGAAACCAAAAGGCAAAAAAAAAAAAAAAAGGAGAAATGGATTAACAAAATGTGGTATATGCATGCTATGGAGTACTACTCGGCCATACAACAAATGGTGTTCTAGTATCTTTCTGTACAACCTGGAGGGAGCTGGAAACCATTCTTGTAAGTGAAACATCACAAGAATGGAGATACAAGCCCATGTACTCAATGTCAAGTTGGAACTTATCGATCACCACTTCAGTGCACATGTGGAAGTAAATTTCACTGAGAATCAAGCTGGAAGGAGGGGGGAGGGGATGGGTAAATTCACAGCTTTTGAGTACAGTGCACACTGCACACTTAAATATGTATAACTTTGAGTCAGTCTGTACCAAAAAATGTGTGTAAACGAAATGTGTGTGCCCCCTAATATTCTGAAATAAAATTAAAAAATGGAATGTGCAGGAAGTGGCAATTCCACTAAGAATGAAATCCTGGCAATTATGAAGGAAATAATTGTTGCAAAACATTAATCCTGTGAGATAAGCTATCACATAGAAATAGTACAGGATTCCTACAAAAGAGGTGCGAATAACCCTCTTCCATCTACACTTGGCTTATGTGACCATTTTCCTCTCTCTCTCTTCCCCTTCTCAATCTTTCTTTTTCCCCCATGTAGTGCAAACCTCAACAGAAATCACTTTTCCACTCCCATTGCAACCAGAAAGGTGGCACCTGAGGTAGTCTCCTGCGTGTGACCAGCCACCTCAGGAAATGAAGGAGGAGTGTCTCTTCCCTACTCTGCAAAATATGAAGGAAGGAAAATGTCTAAATGTCCTTGAGTCCTCTTTCAAAAGGACAGAGAGCAGAGCTGCTCAGAATTTCCCGTGGGCTCACACACAGTTAATTTAAACTCATTCAAATTAACAGACTGTGCTGACTGAAGGGTGCATTTCTCTCTGTTTTGGATAGAAACTAATTTAAATGTGGTGGTACCAGGCTGCGAGCACATCCTACAATGAAGTAAACAAATGTTATTGCCTTCACTTAGAGATTCTTGCCCAATTAGGTTGATTATAGTGATCACAGAGACGTATCCTGACGGCACAAGAAAGTAGTAATGCTCAGATTTGTTATGTAATATTTATAGACTCTGTGGTAAAACTTCAGATGAATTAAAATATACAATCTTGTATTTCCATGGACGAAGGGAATGTGATCCACATGTTCATAAAAGGCAGAGCCAACAAATTTCCTGACATTTACATTGATAAGACCTTCGCAGAGAAATTGTAAACTCCTGCTGTAAACTGCTATTTTAAACAACAGAGAAGCAGCTTGTCTCTGTCACCTGCAAGTTTAGCCACAAATCACAGTTTGGTCTTTGTGTGACATTAGAAACTGTCTCTATCATTTTCTGTTAAGTGGATTGACTTATGAAAGCATATATTCTATGAAAATGACATGTTATATCATATTCAGTCTTATTATTTTATTACCATATGCAAAGTGTTACTGGTAAGCCAACTTACTTAGACATTACCATAATTAAATATGGAGGTTACCCTGTTCTGTGACTGTTACAGGATGTGTTGAGGTCATCGCCTATGGCTCAAAGGATTAGGGAGCCGGCCCCACATACTGGAGGTAGAAGGTTCAAACCCAGCCCCGGCCAAAAAGAAAAAAAAAAGAAAACAGAAACAAAACCCACAATTTTTAAAACAGCTACTCGTTTTAAGAATAGACTCTATTTATATCACTACTGAACTGCTGAGCAAATATAGCACCATAAAAGAGCAAAGTTTTTGCGCAGTGAAATTTTGGATGAAAAGTTTCACCTCCACAGGCTCCAGTTTCCTCATGTAAAATGATGGAGTTGTCCTATGGATTGCCATAGGTCTTTCCAACCCTAAACCATCTGTGATCTTTGATTATTAACGCATTGGTACTGCAGGTGGCAGCTAGGTTGGAGGGAACCAGCCTAGAAAGTCCAATCTGTCTTTGAACCAAGACACACACTTGGTTCAATAGGAGAGTCATTTGTACTTATTTGAAATCAAGAAAAAGAGAGTCATCAAAAAGGGATACATTCAAGACTGAGCCATAAATAAACAAAATGAAGATGAAGAAAAGTACGTGTGTTTTTATAAGGAAATATTTGCTTTTAAAATGAATATTTATTACAACTTCTTTTGTATAATAAATCCCTTAAGGAGCATCACTCATTCATTGTTTAGGAAAGTACCTCAGTGAGCCTGTTATGATGCAAAAACTGAACCTACTTGTGTAACAGAAGAGAGTTGAGGGGGTTTAACCCCAACCCCATGTCTGTCCCTCTACACAATCTAAAAATGCAAGAAAACAACCAGCACCAGCCCCACCTTAGCGCTTGGCTAAGGTATGACACTCTCTGTTGTCATGGCTGCTCTCATTGATTGGTTGTTGTACATTCATGCATTTCTAACCTGGGGCTAGGTCACTAACAGATTGTGTGTTTCTGATCTTCGTGGCCATACACAGTTTGTGCAATCATGCTCAGGGTCCTTCAGTCATTACCTGCAAGCTGAAGATGCACTGGGAAGTAATGATGAATTTGTATAGACTCTACTAACAATGTTCAAAATCTAGCTTTCAAAATTAGAATGCACATGAGAACTGGAAAAGTTCATAGAATGTACATTTCTGGATACCTTCTCTAAGGATTTTGATTAAGTAGGGAGGGTAGTAGTTGAAAAATATATATTTTTGTCAAGCTTTCTGGGCAATCCTGATGCAAGTGCCATGAAGATTCCATTTTGAGAAACTCTAACCTGGTAGACATTCTCCCTTCTCCCTGAATGAAGTCCTCCAAGCTCTCCAGGTTTCCAGTCTTTTTGAAGGCCTACCTCCTACCCTACTGGTTTTATTAAGCCTCAGCACCTAGCACCTCTGCCACCTTACTTGTGTGCCCATCCCTCAAACTGCCCCAGAATGACCCTGAACATAGCCACAAAATGACACAAAGAGTAAATAATGTGTGGGTTTGACTCTGCACAGAGATATAATGGATTGAGCAAGTTGTTTGGGATCTATGCAACTAAAACTATGACTCATCACAGCCCACAGTGAAGTGGAGAGTGGGTAGAAATATAATGATTGATGTAAGCAATTCACTGGGTGAATCCCAGTAATGTGTTTCAGATAAACATTTTTAGATATGAAGAGACCTTTGTGAAAATAAAATGACCTCTGCTTTCTATCATTTCGTATAGTCAGTTTGCATCTAAAGACACAACTAGTATTTGATTAGGGGCCAGTGGTCCATGGTGATACTCTTCATGTAGATAACAAAGAGAGATAAAGATTCCGTCAGCTTAAGAAGATACTATTATGCGTAGATCTTTCAGGGCACCTAAATAAATTGTAAAAATTATTTAGTGAGTAAAGCAAGGGAAAAGATAGATTGATCAGGTTGATCTAATTGAAGCCAGATTTTTAATTAAGTAATCAATAAATCATTTAATCACTGTAATCATTGAGTATCTTCACACAGGAGTCATATGGGGTAGTAAACTATCCCACAGATAGAAAGCACAGCTGGAAAATAAATTGGAAAAAAAAGATTTTTGATCTTTGAGTATTTTTTTTTGATTCATTCCTTTTTAAAATTATAAAATACACATGAGAGTAAAATTTATGATGCTTATGCAATAGAGAAGCATAATCTTAAGCAAGGGAAATGATAGAACCCATTGCTGGTTTCTCAAATGTGTTTAGAATGTGTATTCAAAGAGGACCCTATCAGGCTTTTATTCTATAAAAGAGCTAGACAAATAAATCCGAGGCATCGGAGGGTAATGGGATCTTGAGAGATAATGGATATTCAATCTGGGAGATGGGAAGGAGATAAAACCTGGGCTATGGTATGTTAAAAAAGAACTCGGCTGCCTGTTAAACTTCTGGATAGACTAGTCCCTATAAATTATCAAAAGAGTGTCCTGGGTTTTATCCAGGAGGCTTTTGCAAATGAGATACACACTGCTAAGACTCTCCACAATCCTTCAGAAATTTTAGAGCAAGTTCATTTAACGTACACCTCATCCCTCGGGTCAAAAATCAGTAGTTCTTGGCAGAACACAATCTTTAATGATCTTAGATGCAGCCCACTAAAAAGGGGAAAAAACTTCCACTAGATTTTAATTCAAAGATAAGGTAGATTCGTGATCCTATCCAGCATCTGATATTTTCCAAATGTGAAAAGAAAAATTAAGAATAAATTTTCTTAGCATTTTTGTTTGTAAGCTGCTGGTAAAATTGTACTTTACCTATTTCATCAGCTGAAAGCATCCATTTTTAATCCACAAGATAGAGAGGTTCAGTGTAGACCATTATAGGACTTTCAGGATGCTTGCTACACTTTCAAAAATTTCCCATATTTACAAGAAAAGCATTTTTTTTCCACAAATACCCTTCTTGATTTTGTTGGTGGTAGAGAGATGGGATTCAAGTAAATTCTCTTCCCCTTTGAACTAATTACAAGGTTTTTACACTTGTTTTTACAAGTAATTACAAGGAAGGCATTCAAGTAAGTTCTCTTCCCCTTTAGAGTAATTACAAGGTTTTCCCTCCTGCCTGTGTATCAGTGTCACTTGGCCTTTCACTCCATTAAGGAGTAGAATCTATAGGCATATCTTATTTTTTGTGCTTTACTTTGTTGTATTTTGCACATCTTGTAGTTTTATATGGTTTGAAGATTTGTGGCAACCCTGCATTCTGTAATTCCATCAGCACCATGCTCATATCATGTCTATGTTATGATGAGTATGGTAAGGTATCTTTAGTGTTACTATTGTAATTGTTTGGAGGGCAACAGGAACAATACCAATATATTATAAAGAACTTAATCAATATTCGTTCTATGTGTTATGGCTGTTCCACCAACTAGCCTTTGCTATGTTTCTCTGTCTTTCCTCAGGCCTCCCTATTTCCTGAAACCACAGCAATGTTGAAATTAGGCCAATTAATAACCCTACAATGATCTCTAAATGTTCAAGTGAAAGGAAGAGTTGCATGTCTCTGACTTTGAATCAAAAGGTAGAAATGATTGTGCTTAGTGGGGAAGGCATGTTGAAAGTACACACATACACCAAAAGGTAGGCTCTTTGTGCCAAATAGTTGGCCATGTCATGAATGCAACAGAAAAGTTCTTGAAAGAAATTAAAAGCACTACTCCAGAGAGCACATGAATGATCAGAAAGTGAAACAGTCTTGTTGCTGATATGGAGAAAGTTTCTGTGATCAAGATAGAATAACAAACCAGCCACAACACTCTCTTAAGCCAGAGCCTAATTCACAACAGGTTCTAATGTTCTTTAGTTCTATGAATTCTTAGAGAAGTGAGGAAGCTGCAGAAGCAAAGTTTGAAACTAGCAGCAATTCCATGAGGTATCCATAACCTAAAAATTATAGAAAGAAGCTGTTGCCATACTGAGAAGATCCCAGGCAAAACACCAAGTGCAGGTGTAGAAGCTGTGGAAAGTTATCCAGAAGATCTAGCTAAAATTACTGATGAAGGTGGCTGCCCTAAGTAACAGTTTTTTGGTGTAGACTGAATAGTCTTATTGGAAGAAGATGACATCTAGGTCTTCCATAGCTAGCAAGGTTAGTCCCAGAGCTTCAAAGAACATCTGGCTCTCTTGTTAGGAGATAATGCAGGAGATGACCTTAAGTTGATGCCAACGCTCATTTACCATCCTGAAAATCCTAGGACCACTAGGGGTTATGCTAAATTTACACTTCCAGTGCTCTATAAATGGAACAATAAAGCGTGATAGTACCACATCTGTTTAAGTATGGTTTACTACATATTTTAAGCCTACAATTGTGACCTATGCTCAGAAAAAAAAGATTTTCAAATTATTACTGTTCATTGACAATACACCTTATCACTGAAAGGCTCTGATCAAGATGTACAAAGAGATTAATGTTTTTATGTCCGATCACCCAATATTTGTTCTGAAGGCCATAAACCAAAGAGTATGGTTTCACTTTCAAGTCTTGCTTTTTTTTTTTTTTTTTTTGAGACAGAGTCTCACCCTGGGTAGAGTGCCATGGTGTCACAGCTCACAGCAACCTCAAGGTCTTGGGCTTAAACAATTCTCTTGCCTCAGCCTCCCAAGTATCTGGGACTACAGGTTCCTACCACAATGACTGGCTATTTTTTGGTTGTAGTTGTCATTGTTGTTTGGCAGGCCTAGGCTGGATTTGAAACCACCCCCTCCAGTGTATGTGGCTGGCGCCCTACCCTCTGAGCTACAGGCACTGAGCCTCAAGTCTTGCTTTTTAAGAGATACATTCTGCAAGGCTAAAGCTGACATAGTCTGATGGATGTGGGAAAGTAAATTGAAAGTCTTCTGGAAAGTATTCACTATTCTGGATGTCATTAAGAACATTTGTGATTCATAGGAGAAGGACAAAATATTACCTACATTAACAAGAGTTTGGAAGAAGTTGATTCCAGCACTCATGAATGAGTTTGAGAGGTTTAAGACTTCAGTGGGGGAAGTGACTGCAGATGTAGTGAAAGTAGCAAGAGTTCCAGAGCTAGTGAAGAGTTCCAGAGGATATGACTGAATGGCTACAACTCACAATAAAATGTTAGTGAATGAGGAGCTGTTTCTTTTGGATGTGTAAGAAAAGTGGTCTCTTGAGATGAAATCCACAACCAGTTAAGATGCCGTGAACACTGTTGAAATGACAACAAAAGATCTGGAATATTGCATAAACTCAGTTGATACATCAGCAATAGGTTTTGAAAAGATTAACTCCAATTTTGATAGATGTTCTACTGTGGGTCCTTCTATTGTTATTAAGCAGCATTGCATGCTACGAATAAATCTTTTATAAAAGAAATAGTCAATTGATGAAGCAAAATTCATTGTCGTCTTATTTTAAGAAAATGGTACAATCATGCCAACTTTCAACAACAACTAGCCTGATCAGTCAGCAGCCATCAACACTGAGGCAAGAATTTACCCAGCCAAAAGATGATCATTAGCATATTTTATCAATATGTTTTCAATTAATGTATATACATTGATTTTTAAGACAATGCTATTAAAAACTTAATAGAATCCAATATAGTGCAAAAATAACTTTTTTTAATTTTCAGATTGATATGAGGGTATAAATGTTTAGGTTACATTATTTTCATTTCTAAAGTAAAGTTCAAGTAGTTGTTGAGCCATTCACCGGGGAGGGGGGGTGTTGAACACACATTAGGTAAGATTCTGCCAATTGCTCTCCCTTCTTCTCCCTCCCCTCTCTCTCCTCTCCCTTCCCCCTTGGTAGACTATGCTTGTGTTTTTTCTTTCAGGTGGGTATCTAGTTGTTTATATTTTGGCTCCCTATTAATATTGAGTACATTGGATGTTTTTTTCCATTCTTGAGATACTTTACTAAGAAGAATGTGTTTCAACTCCATCTAGGTAAACACAAAAGATGTAAAGTCTCCATCTTTTCTTATGGCTGAATAGTACTCCACGGTATACATATACCACAGTTTGTTATTCATTCATGGGTTGATGGATACTTGAGTTGCTTCCATTCTTGGCAATTTTGAATTGAGCTTCAATAAACATTCTGGTGCAAATGTTTTTGTGGTAAAATTATTTTTTTGTTCTCGTGGGTAGATACCTGGTGATGGGATTGTGGGATCAAATGGAAGGTCTACTTTTAGTTTTTTGAGAATTCTCCACACTTCTTTTCATAGAGTTTGTGCTAGTTTGCTATCCCATCAGCAGTGCAAAAGTGTTCCCTTCTCTCCACATCCATGACACCATCTGCAGTTTTGGGACTTTGTGTTGTCCGCTAATCTCTTTGGAGTTACATAATACCTCAGAGTGGTTTTGATTTGCATTTCTCTGATAATTTAGGATGACAAACATTTTTTCATGTTTTTGTTCACCATTTGTCTGTCACATAACTTTCGCATGCATTGGGACTCTAAAAATCATGTGACTTGCTTTCTTGTCATATTTGCTTGTGGTGACGGCCTTAGAACTAAATCTACAATATCTCCAAATTATCCCCATATTTCTTCATGCCGTGATTATGAGATGACCTTTTGATTTCCTTTGTCTCAAAATAAAATGGTAGAAATGACCATGTGGCAATTTGGAGCATAAATGTTATGATGCTGTGCAGACTTCTCATCTTCCTTTTGGTCTCCTGACTCTGCCCTCAAATCAAATAATAGATGATTGTTAACAATTGGGAGATCAAATCAAAGAGATGCCAACTGCCCCATCCAATTCTT
Source organism: Perodicticus potto (assembly GCA_963574655.1). Classification (NCBI taxonomy): domain Eukaryota; kingdom Metazoa; phylum Chordata; class Mammalia; order Primates; family Lorisidae; genus Perodicticus; species Perodicticus potto. The sequence goes on from CAUYRH010086242.1 coordinate 31,250, forward strand.
CCTCTACAAATCGATGGGCAGCTGACCTGCAAAGATGTGAGAGAACCCATGTCAGCACATATGGAGACTGTCCCTGACCTGGAGTTCATAGCAGACATGAGTTCCCTGAGTTTAGTCTAAAAAAATCACCCCGCTAACTCATAAATTTATAAGTAGTGGTAAGTCACTAAGTTTTAGGTATTTTGTCAGACAATATACAGCTCATTCATATAATTGGTTATATTAAAAAGTTAGGAAGTGAATGGAAAGAAACAAAAGATCTGATATTCTCTCCTCAAGAGGCAAAAAGTCTGCTATGTTTTAGATGACTGATTATACATGAGGGCCAATGCTTGTGTTCTCTTAGCTTTGGATGTGGGAAGTAGCCACAGTGAGGATGACAATAGCATTGAGAAATTACAAGCTAAAAATTACAAAGAAATAAAGGTGGAGCTTATGGAGATTGGAGAAACTTTTGCATGCCTAATGGTATTTTTAAAAAGGATTTTCATATCTGTACTATACATTCAAGCCATGAATCTCATTACACTATACATTTCATTAGGCCATAGGCTTCATTAGACACTTGAATCAAGAATCTCATTACACACTCCAGACACACATCTCATTATGCCATGCATCTCATTAAGCTCCCAGTCAGGGACAGATGCAAAAGAGACAAATTTTAGCAAGGTTTTGATTCCAGCCCACATGGCATTCTCATCAACAAATGAGCAAGGGTGGACCAACAATTGGGTGATTTTTGAATGACACTTGACAATGAGGAACCAGCTCAATCAGGCACCATTAAATAACTGGGGAGAAAAATAGCTTGGTGTCACATTCCACTTTGCTGTCCACTCTAAGAATGCATTTCTACTGTCAATCAGGAATCACCTATCAGTAAAAAGCCAGAGATGGGGTGTAAGAGGGCATGTGTCTGTAACATTACAATCATCTGTCATGAGACAGACATTCAACAAAGGGTAACATCAATGTCACCTTGTGTTTGGCTTCAGAAATTGTATCTGTTCTCTGTCCTGGCTATAATCTGTTGTTTGGCATCTTCATGGGTCGGTTCCCTTTTGACGTCCCTGGAGAAATATTACTTGGGTTACAAATGATTAAAAAAACGTGCACACTAATTTAAGACTTAAATGTATTGTGGAGCTCAGAGGTGTGGCTGATTTCAAGCCCAACTCTATATAAAAGCTAAAATAACACTAGGATATCTGAGCCCCTATCTTTTCTTCCACTGTGCTTTGCATTGGCTTCATTCCTAGGCACACTTCCCCATGAGATGGTTGCAGGTATTTCTAAGCTTTCATCATCTCCACAGCTATCAGTTCTGTGAATGATAAGCATTTTCTAGTAAGAGACAACTAAATTTTAGGGGATAAATCTCATTGGTTAATTCAGGTCAAATTATTATTCAGAAACCAATCTGTTTGTGTCAGAAGGCATTGCCCTCCCCCAATGTAATCATGATTGAAAGTGACACGAGGGTAGGACAGTCTCCTAGAAGGGGATGCTAGGTAGACAAAAACACCAACATCCACTATGTCTGTTCCATTGTGGGGATACTCAGAGGTCTGCTAAGGACTGTGTAATACCTTGATAGTCCGAGAACTTGCAAATTCTGTTTTTACTCACTAGAAAAATGCTTGCTGCTATTCAAATAAGTCATGTCACTTAAGAAATTCAGGGGCTAGATGAATACCATAGATAATTCTTGGGCTCTTATGATGCCACAAAATATACACAATTGTTGTTCTGAGAAATTCATGCTGGAGTGAGTAAGGAAAATATAGACAGTATGATTTCCATGTGCCATCAATTCTTCCAGTTTCATTCATTTCATGGGCCATAGACCCATGGACCTGAATGTCTTTAGAAAGTGGCAAATTAGGGAAGACAAAATATATATATATACATAATAAAAACAGAAAGAAGAAAATAGAGTTGGTTTATTTCTACCATTAGGTGCAAACAACATTTTGAATGTCATCTTGATAATATGTTTGGGACAGGAAAAAGGAGTGAAGGGGAAGGAAGTCCTTGAGAATACAAGATATTTGGTGTGGTCGAAGGGCAGGTAATAAGATAGGGGATAAAGCAGGAGAAGGGGAGAGTAGAGAAGGTCAGACAGGACTAGAGGCAAAGTTCTTCAACCTATGATTTGCCTAGGGATGTCCCCGGGTAGCACTCTACAGCTCTGAATAAATAAAAATTTTCTCTAATCTGAACAGATAGTATTTTTTTTAGATAGCACTATGAAGCGATGTCCCCCCAGAACCAGTTAATAAATAGTATTTTCGCTGGACTGTTCTAGACAGTATTACTCTGAAAAGTGTGAGTGTCAATACAGTCTTGACCCTCCAGGTTCTTACGAAGCCCCTTGCCTGTGAAAACATCACAGTTTAAACATTTCCTTCACATTCCTTTGAGCTGAAGTGCTGTGTTACTGGCCAAAGTAGACAAAGTGGTTTTTCTTTTCTAGCTTAGCAGATTCTTTTTAAAACATCATTTAGCTGGAAGATGTTAGAGCAGAAGAGGGGCAGAAGTAACTGTTAGGGGTCAAAGTTCACCTCATGTCCTAATGGGATCCCCCTGAGTACCACATTTCACTGAAAAGAAAAGAATGAACTATGTCTAATTTTCAGGTAATTTTTACCCTAAGAACACCGTACAGTAGAGGCACTTGACCTATTCTTGTTAACAGAAGAAGACAATTCCTCACATACTTACACAATTAAATAAACAAAAAAACCCTCTCTCATAAAGTCTTATGTATTAATAAATAATAAGCCCAAGGTCTAACACAGAACAAAGGATAAAAGTGTTTTAAATGATGTTACTTTTCCCTTTGTTTGGCATGACCTATCTTTGAGCTTCTTTGTTTTTACTCTTTGAATTAAAATGCTTGGTTCCTCCTCAGACCATTTGTGGATGCAAAGATCAATTAGGCTGAAGTATTTATCTTCTCAGTTTTTTTATGCCTCTTCAAACTTACCCTCATTCTTTGGTCTACTCTCTCCCTGCAGATGATCAAGAGATAGTCTGTGTGCATGTAAAACAAATTGGATACAGGCTCCTAATAGACATTTTACTTCAGATTGGGAATCAGAAGCAAGCTATTCTCCCGTCTTTCTTTATGAGTCCAATTTTTAAAACACAGACTGATTTGTAATTGGAAAATTAAAGGTAAAAGCAAATTTGTTTGCCTGTAAGAGCTGCCCCCGAATAGTCCTGAGTATATGGACAGGGTATCTTGAGTGTCTGTGCATTTCCCATGGCCTCCTTCCTTCCAGCTTTCTGAGCAATGCAGTAGATGGGCTTTGGAATGGATGTTAATGATAGTAGCAAGACAGCCCATGACTCCATTTCCAAATAATGCTTAGGAAACGACTTTTTGTTTGTTGGTTGTTTTTTTTTTTTTTTTTTCCTGCCGTCTTCTTCAGGGAAAGAACAAAGAGTAAGGGGAAAATTACAAACTATGCAACCTGTCAATTTCAAGACAATAATGAGACAGAAAAGTCTTGTTTGATGGTCCACCTCATGCCTTTTAAGACAACTTATTAGTTTAGAACACAGTCACCTGGTGGCACACAGATAGCTCAAGAAAGGATCTGATCCTCTAAAAGGAAGGGTATGCTGGGTTTGGGGTCCTGTATGTATTCAATGTCCTTGCTGTTCACAACAGTCCCAGGATTACACTTCATTTTGTTGTGAAATTCTTGATGCTTGGATTTCATTTTATATAAACTATAAATAATATTTAGACAATTGGAGCTAAAAGTATTTTCTCACTTGGCTACAATAATAGCATATGTAGACTTAGAAAAAAAACAAACTCATTTTGACCTTTGGGTGAACAGTATAAGTTAAAATGCTATTGTTAGAATGTGGCATGGGGAAAGCAGGATTTAAATGTAAATCTTTTATCTCCTAAGCCATAAAAGACTATGCCTTGGAGGTATGAGAAAATGCAAGCACTAATGTGGAGCATATAAAAAAAATTAAAACATTTAGTGCAGCATCAAATCTGCTTTTCTGAACTGCATTTTTTCTCATAAAATACTTAGCATATATAGTATTTTATTTATGTTGAAAATGAGCTGTTCTTTAACCACTTCATCTCTAGTTCCTTGTCCTACTTCTAAGATATCAGCGGCACAGCTTGAGAATTCTGTCTTTCTCCTTCTCTTAACCTCTAAGTTCCTGAAATGCTTTTCAGCCTGTCCCATGAGTGTCCTCATGGGTGAATCTACCCACTGGAAACTCTCCCTCCTGGCTCCCACCTCCAGCTGCTGCAGAGATAGCCAGGAATGGTGGTGCCAATGGTGAAGGTCATATCTCCATTTTTGCATTCCTTGCCCAGCCCCCACACCTTTAAAAGAAAAGAAATAAAATCCTGCAATTATTTGGACAAAGCCATAGATAGGACTGGGCTTATGACAGGTTTTGTATATGGGCCACAGATTGGACACAGTTGGAACTGAGGATCTTGCCCAGATTTCACTCAGCATTTTCCATATGGCTTTGTTGGTGCTGATCATACCTTTTCCAAGACCAAATACACTCTCCCCTCTAAGGCGTAGCCTTGCATTCCCACAGTTTTCACCCACTGCTGACTCATCTACTCCTGGCACCAGTTTCCAAGGCTTTTCCCACCTGACATCAAGTGTGGACCAGGCAGAAGTCTTCTCTCCTCATCCCCAAAAGAAATCAATGTCACGTCGGCTCTGAGGGGGTACTGGTTTCTCCTGGGTTCCAGTTCTCTGGGAGCTCTTTGAGTTAGAAACTGTCTTTTGTGTTCCCAACATTAGTTGGTAATAGCATTATAGACACTTAGTTTATTCATGAATGAATGCATATACTTCATGTGTTTATTTTTTGAGTAATAAATTCATGTCTTTAACCCTGTCCATCACCTGAGGTAAATATAAAATTTCAAAACATTTCCTGTTCTCTCTGCTCCAAATCCTTTCCATCCTGCACCTTCTTTGAGCTGCCTCCACATTCCTGGTTAGACGACCCTCTTGTGAACTTTCACTGAACCAGTGTTTTTCTTCTTAGCCATAGTGCCAACGATTAAATGATGACATGTATGACATTTATCATTTTCCCACCTAGACTGTAAGCCCATGAGAACAAAAGATCATGTCTGTCTTATTCCTCACCAAGACCATGCTTACCATAGAAAAGGCACACCATTGTGTTTTTTGATGAAAGATGAATCAGTTTATGATTTTCAGGGTGCATGTTTGTTTGTTTTTCCGGTTTTCCTAAGATATCTTCAGTTCCTCCTTCAGAATTCTTAAAACTTGTTCCCCACATCTGTACTATTGTCTCCAAACGCCTTTCTTTTTGTGCAGGTTTCTTTGTGTTTCAGCTCCTAACCCTGTCCTTGACTGTTACACTGCAGAATTCACACTCATACTTTCAAGACAATCTCAATACGTTCCCCAAACACTATTGTCCACCCATAAAATGACCGTTTAACTTCTATCTTCATATAAAGTAAACGTAGCCCAGAAGTTTTCCTTATCCCAAAGTGTATACAATAACATATGTAACAACCATATGTCAAGGTATGCTTTAAGTCTGTTTACCTGCCTACAGTTAGGAGAGCTGTGGGTCCCTAATTCACCACAGACCAGCCATTAGCTTTGTACTGCACCAATGATGCTTAGGTCCAGTCCCACCACTCAGATGACTATCACTTTAGCACCATGTATCAACAGCCATAAAAATGTCTATTTCTAATTACCCAATAATCCCACTTTCGGGAATCTAGCCTAAGGAGGTAATCATAAATTCAACCAAAACCTTCACGTATAAGAATGTTCTTCCCAATCACCGTGATTGGTGGGATCACACTTACGGTGCATCTTACAAGGGTACAAGTGAAAATTACTAAATGTAGAATATAAATGTCTTCATATAGTGATTAAAAGGCCGTGAAGGCTATGTATATGAAGTCAGCACATTGTGCCCCATGATTGCACCAATGTACACAATTATGATTTAATAAAAATTTAAAAAAAACCCTCAAAACACTTTACACATAAATAATTAAAACATATTTACTAAAATAAAATAAATAAATAAATGAATAAATAAATAAATAAATAAAAAAGAATCTTCTTCCCTGTGCTGTATTAAGTTCTAGGCTGGGAGAGAATAAGACAAATTTCAAATGAACTAAGGACTAGATAATAGCATTATACCAACATTAAGTTTTCAAACTTTGTATATTGTGCTGTTTAAATGTACGAAAATGTTCTTGTGTGTAGAAAATAGTCACTAACGTGTTAAGAGGTGTCGACAATTACCCTCGAATGTTGCAGGGAGAGAAATGTGTATTTGTATGTGTTTGTGTATCTGCACACGGGCGAGTGAGAGAAAGATACAGTAAATGCATCAAAACATAAATAATTGGCAAATCTGGGTAAAGGCTGTGTGAGAGTTCCTTTTTAGCACCTTGCAACATTTACTGTAAGCTTGAAATTGCATCTAAATAACAAATAAAAAATAATTCTCTTCATCGTGTCATTTATAAAAATGAGGAAAAATATGGAAACAACCTAGATGTTTATCTATCCATGTGACGGAAAATAGGGAAGTCATCAAAGTTGTTCACAAATAATTGTTAAAGAAATAAACTGATGCTTAAAAGTATTGAAGAAAAATTACAGGTACAATGTGATATTAGCTATGAAAAATAATAGAAATTGCCATTTGTTCATAGGATTATGGGTGATTTTTATTTTTTGACTTTTTAAAAAATTTCTGATTCATATGAAGGTAGATCCAATTAGGTTACATTGATTGCGTTTGTAACATAAAATCCAAGTAGTATGGTGACTTTCACCCAGGAAAGGTGCCATTTTTTAACTTTTTATTTCTTAATACTGTTTCTTATTTGTCATCTGTTCAAAATAATAATCATGTATTAAATTTATTTAAAAATTTTTAATTTCTAATCCTTTCTTTCATGTTTAATTATCTTTAAACTTACTTGATAGTAAAGTAAAACATCGTTCACCTTGATTAACGTGTGATGAAATAATAAAATCCTATGCCAGGAAATGTCAGTACCTATCCACACCCAAGCTCTATGTTTACACTGTAAACTTCCAATGTGGGAACGCTCACTTTTGTTATTATTTTCTAATAGCTCAGAGTTCCACACAGCAAGCTGCCTCTTGACAATGGTGACGTTTTCCATTCTGCGCCCTTGGCACCTATTGAGTAATGACTTGGAGGCCAGGGAAAGGTGAGTTTGAAAACTGACTCCTGACTAATCATACAGCCTGAGGTAAATTTCTAAATCTCTTTCAGCTTTAGTTTCTAATTCAGAAAATTGGAATGTCAGTACTGACCTTGTAGCATGGCTATCGAGATTAGCTGGGATAAAGCATGTACAAGTGGTGCCCAGAGTACCTTTAACATGCTAGATATTAGTGCTGCTGGTGGTATGAACTGTTGGTTGTTTACATCCTAAGACACTGACAGGGAATGTGCTTTCGATTCTCTGTGATTTATGAAGAAGAAATTGAAGCTCTAGGACCTGCAGAGACATCCTCCTATCTCCTCACTTCTAGTTTTTAGTCATTAAAGAGAACACAGGGAAGAGTAAACCAGAATACACACATTAGTACTCCTGATGTCCTAAACAAGACATGTTCTTTCTTGAAATTCAAACCTAAAAATTTATACCCTTATATTAATTTGAAATAATAAAAAATTCCAAAGTCAAAAAAACAAAACACTACTCTCTCAACTCCAAAGAAAGAGCACTCCTATTCTCTCTAAAAGATCAGATGATAAAACAAACAAACAACAAAAAAAAAACTCCACAAAATCAAGAAACCTATTTTTTCATTCTTTATAAGGCTGCTTATAGAGGAGTTGCATACTGGAAATTACTCCCTTTCAGTCTTTACCAGGAGATTATGCCCGAGTTCCACCAAGGTTCCCTGCCAAAGCAAATAGCCACCTGCTGATTGAACTGAGACCCAGGGACAGAAGCTCCTGCCAGCTAGCAGTGATTTAAGACTCCTTCTTCCCCAGCAGAATCTTGCTACTCCTCCTCCAAGGGTCACCTGAGTGAGGCTGAAAGTACCTGGAAAGGATAAGAAAAGCCAAAATATGAATACATATACCCTTTGACTTGTTTTTATTTCTGTTTGCAAAAGAAGAAAATACATTTCTTTGTTTCTTTTTTTAAATTATGTTTTAATATAAGGGTATATACAATTAGGTTACATTATTTGTGTTTGTAAAGTCAAGTCCAAAGTCTGAGTTGTAGTTGAGTCCCACATCCAGGAAGTGCGCCAGATACTCCTACGTTATACCGATTAGGTGGGACCTTACTGCACTCCTTCCGTCCTTTCTCCCTCCCCTTATTGAATTGTGTTATTTTCTCACATGGGCCTGTAGTTCTTCACCTACTATTTTCCAATTACTACTGAGTACATAGGATGCTTGCTTTCCCACTCTTGAGAAACTCTTAGAAAAATGTTCCCCAAATCCCTCCAGGCAAATACAAAAGAAGCAAAGACTCCATCTTTCCTTATGGCTGAGTAGTAATCCATGATATACATATACCATAGTTTATTTATCCATTCATGGGTTGATGGGCCTTGGGTTGTTTCTACATCTTTGTGATTGTGATTTGTGTTGCTATAAACATTCTAGTGCAAATGTCCTTATTGTAAAATGATTTTTTTTCTTCTGGAAAAATACCTAGTAATGCGATTGTGGGGTCAAATGGGAGGTCTACTTGTAGTTTTTTGATGATTCACCACACTTCTTTCCAAAAAGGCTGTACTAGTTTTCATTCCTACCAACAGTGCATCCATGTACCCCTCTCTTTGCACCCATACAAGCATCTGCAGCTTTGGGACCTTATGATGTGTGCTATTCTCACACTGAATAAAAGATTTCAATCTAAGACATGAAACAATAAAAACTCTAGAAGAAAGTGTGGGAAGAACTCTTAATGATTTCGGCTTTGGGTACGAATTTATGAAGAAGACCCCATTGGCAAGTACAGCAACAACAAAAATAAATTAGTGGAATCTGATCAAGTTAAAAGCCTCTACACAGCTAAGGACACAATAAACAAATCACATAGACAACCTTCAGAATGAGAGAAGATAGTCTTCATGTTATAAATCTGACAAAAGGCTAGTGACCAGAATATATAAAGAACACAAACAAATCAACAAGAGCACAGTCCCATCAGTCAATGGGTAAGTGGTATGAACAGAAGGTGGACAAATGGCAAAAAACATGAAAAAATGGTCCTAATCTCTAGTCCTCAGAGAAATACAAAGAAAATCTGTTTCTTAAACTACTAATAGTTCAACCATTCAGCCTAGAGCAAAGCATAAGGAATATTTAGATTCATAAGAAACATGAAAACTCTTCTTAGTTCTTTATTATTGCCATTTCCTGAAAAGAAAAACTATTTTCTTTGATAAACTTTCTATGAAGTAGAATACCCTAGCATAGAACAACCAAAATTTGGTCTGGAAATCCAATTTGTTCTATGATGGGACCAGAGTGCCCAAATAGTGCTAGTGGTTAGGACAGGGATGTGAATGGGGTTCCTGAGTGCAGTCCATGGTTCCATCCTGCAGGGCTCTTCTAGCTCACCAGAAACTATTCTTTCCTGGCATCCTCAGCTCATCCCACAAGTCATTGGCTCCTGCCCTGTTGTAGAGCTCAACTGACAATCTATAAATCCCCTATAAATATTAACTAACAATAATAATGAGCTCTGCTCCTCCCCAAGGGCATTTGCATCAAAGAATAAATAAGCTTTCATGATCCAAGGAAACAAAGCTATAATGATAGAATAATTAGCACTGACTTTGAGATTTAATACTATGCTTATTCATTTCATGAACCTTATTCTAGGTATGTACATAAGCTCTAAGTCTCACAGAACTTGTGGTATAGTGAGAAAGCCTATAGTCTGGTCAGAGAGTGTTTTACATATTATAAAATACCCTACCAACCACCTTTAGTAGAGGTCTGCATACAGTTACCCAGATCACAGAGGAAGACATCGGAGCCAGGGGGAATCAGGGAGCCTCAGGATTATCAGAAAAGGAGCAGGGTCACCTTCAGTGCATCTTTGCATCTCTAGTGGGCATTATAAGAGTAGGTGCTCTGTCTGTTTCACAGGTGATTGTACTGAAAAACAGGGCAGTCCATTGGCTTGGTCAAATAGCCAGCAATGGTGGTGCCATTGTGACCACACACCCTAGATACTCATTCAGCATCCATTTTCTTAGACATGTGGTCAGACTATCCCTGTTACAAAAGCTGGTAAGTGTCTACATACTAAGGATTAGATTCATGTTCCTACTCTTAGGAGTAGGGCCAAATCTAAATGGAATCCTGGCAATGTGAAAATGTGGACTATGCCACCTTCTTCCTTTCTCCAAGGAAAGGGAGGCTGCAGTCAGAAAGATCATGGGGTGATTTGAACTCCTAAGCCTAAACCCTGTTCAAATAAACAAACAAAGTCCCAACTTCCTGAAAATATAAGTGATCCATACGTTATGCATAGAAATACAAATAAAATCAAAACAAACGTAATAATTTTTCATTATTTCCATTTTACAGAAAAAATAATCTAAAAACTTAGATGGAATCTAATTTCACCAAAACCCATGGATCAAGAAATTGAAGTTATATCTGCCTTTAAAGTCTGCATTAATTCCTTCACTTAGTCATTGGACAGATGCTTGAAGCCTACTAGGTTCAGGTACAGTCACAGGCAACTAGGGATACAAAGATTCCCGTTGTAAAGGTCTTGCTTTTCAAATACCTCAAATCCTAGTGACAGAGACAGCCAGGGAAAAGTGTAAGTCAAGTTCAGCATAGTTAAATTCTATCAGGGAACATGGTGGGTCACCTAATTTAGACCTGGGAGTGTGAAACAAAGTGGGCCACCCCAGCAAGGGAAAGCGAACACGGTGCAGCAGGTGGCAGGTGCAGAGAGAACAAAGAATTTCTAGACACAGAAAGGAAATGGCAGAAGCCACAGAGAATTGAGGGAAGCCATAGAGCGAGACAGGCAGGACAGGGAAATGGAGAGAAACAAGTTGCAATTTGGGAACGTTTCTTGAAATACAAGGGAAGCCGCTGACAAGCTGAGAGAAGACATGCGGTAGGTCAGATTTTCACTTTAGACAGATTGCATCCCAAGATTAGGGAGGAGAACAATGATACCGCTGACTGCAGTGGGCAAAATTAACACACCCATTTTTGTGGGCAGAACATGTTAGAGAAAAAGGAGACAAATCTACCAGGTAGACTAAGACCTCATTAATTTATACCCTGCTATTAAGAAAATTGGTATGATGCAACCTAGCTTGAACTAAAATTTACCTCTGCATTGTTGCAAGGAAAAAAAAAAAAAGCATTTTCCAACAAAGTAATACTTTGTAAACAAGATTGCTATGAGATTGTTTTTAAAGAATAAACTCTTTCTGGGTTTTTGTTGAACTAGTAGGGTATCCATTTACATATCAGAAAATGCCCATGGATGATTACAAATGAGTATTATTTATTCATTAAAGCAGACTTGGCAGTTCAATGATCTTAAAATTATAAAACTGCATTTTTTTTAAACGAACATGTCAGTAATTTAGACTGGCTTCTCTCCAACTTGAGGATTTACTCTACCAGCTTTAACTGATTTATTCACGATGTTAGCAAGCAATTTTGGAATTGTGTAATCAAAATCTAAATGGATCTTAATAACCCCAAAGAATTAATATGTCTGGTACAATGTGAGCAATTTATTCCCTTTAAAATAGTAGATTCTGGTTCAGTGGTTATTAAATTCTAGATTATTTGTAGGAAAAACATTACACGAACAAAGTTGCCTCTTAGATTTGCCTTTTTTTTGTTTGATTTTGTTTATTTTCACTGGGTTTCTTCTATTAACAGCAATTCATTCATTTTTCAAATATTGGGCACAACTCTATGCCAGATACTGCTCTTCTTTGCAGGGTCCTGGATGAGGAGGCTCGGCTTCTGCCTTTAAAGAGATCACCATCTGGTGGGGGACACCAGGATACAAACAGACCCCAACTGGAAGGTGTAATAAATCTCATAATGGGAACGTAGTTTGGGGGTTATTGGAATATGGAAGAACAAAAACATGACTGTCCAGAAGGTGAGTTTGTGGACACTGTCTCTGAGCAGAAGGTTCCTTTGAAGAGACTTTGGGCAGCCTCATGAGAAACCTGTAGCAGATAAAGCATTTCAGGCTAAAGAAATGAAGACTTGGAATTACCCTGGGTGTTAGAGAAAATATGATTAGTTGAGACCGGACAGAGATGTTGAGCCTAGCATACCTACTCTGTTTTTCAGCCCTCCATGTGTACACTCAGATATTATCAAGAAAGGGCAAATGAAATTAAATACCAATAATTTTAATCACAAAAATTGAGCATACTTAATTTGAAATATGAGAACATGAGGTGGAAAAACATACCCAAATATGCACATATGTGTGGCCATGTGTGCATGTGATGTGTGCATGTGTGATGTGTTCATGTGATGTGTGCATGTGTGATGTGTGCATGTGATGTGTGCATGTGTGATGTGTTCATGTGATGTGTGCACGTGTGATGTGTGCATGTGTGATGTGTGCATGTGTGATGTGTGCATGTGATGTGTGCACGTGTGATGTGTGCATGTGTATGTGTGTGTGTGTGTGCATGCATATGGGCCTGTGTACACGCGTGTGGGTGTACTTTCTTTTGCCCCCAATCCTTTAAGCAGAGGTAGACTATTTTAGGAGCTGGCATGATGGCTGGAGCCCATGATCCAGTACTTTGGGAGGCCAGATATATTGAAGATCAGCCCTAGCAATGTGGCAAGAACTTGTCTCTACAAATTAGGTGGGTGTGGTGGTACCTGTAGTCCCAGCTACCCAGGAGGCTGAGGCAAGTTGATCAACCACTTGAGTCCAGATATTTGAGGCTGCAGTGAGTTAGCTATGGTTGTGCCACTCCAGACTGGACAACAGAGCAAGATTTGATCTCAAAAAAATAAAAAATAGACTTTTGGGGGTAAGGTATGAACCACACATCTATGAAGAAAAGCAGTTTCAAACTTGAGTTACAGGTCGAAGACCAACAGAACACAGGGAGGCCCAGAGCAATGTGCTTCTGTCATAAATCTATGAATGAGAAAGGATCAAGATGATGCAAGAGCTGTTCTCTGGCCACCTCGTGAAAGGATTTCACCTTCACAGGGAGTCACAATGGGAGGCAAGGACGAAGCAGAGAGGAGGGCCTCTCTGAGGTTCCTGGGGTGTATCTCTGGTTATGGGGTGAAAGAAGTCCCAGATGTCTTCCAGGGGATTGTAGAATATAAATTTAGCTCAGCAAAGAAACACTTCCTTATAAAAGTCATATCATGTGTATAAAAATCAAACCCTTCATCCAGGAAACGGAGACAGGGCAGACTAACTGAAGGGCAGACGGAGGGGTCTTCAATTTCTCTCCAGCCGCAGCACAATGTGGTGAAGCAGGCAAAGCTTTCTGTGGCCCTAAGAGGGACACGGGGAAGTCTTGGAGAGCACACACAAGTTGAGGCCAGTGACAAGGCAAGACGGGGGCAGTGTGGGAAAGCGATGTAAGTGGCTGCAGCAGGAGGGCACAGCAGTAGCTGAGGGGTGATGACATAGGCTGGTCACTGCTCAGAGGGCCAGCAGATTGCAGGGTGCTCATGGACCAAGACAAGCCTGCCCTGAACCCAGACGCAGAGACACTAGCAGGGAAGGGACACTGAGTTGACGAGTTGCTGCTAAAAAGGGCAGTGACTTTAGTTTTATTGTTTTGTCACAAACAGCTTTAATTTTTATTTATTGTTTCAGGTTTACTGAGGGCGCAAAGAATTAGGTTACACTGTTTGCATTTGTTAGGTGAAGTCCCTCTTATAATTGTGTCCCTCCCCACCAAGAGGTGCGCAAAATACCACAAGGTTGTGCCCCTTAAGTGGGAGCACCCCATCTTCCTCCCTCCTCCCCTCTCCCCGCTCCCTCATCCCCCCCACCTTTAATTGATCTGAGTTTTTCTCCTATCTGGGTATGTATTGTACTCAGTTCTAATATGAAGCCAGTGGGTTGTGACTGTTAAATCAGAAGTGACTAAAATGCTTTGATTTGAGAAAAACCATGTTAAGTGCCACAGCAGATATATCTCATGAGTTAACTTCAGTAATTTAGAAATACAGTAATTTTATTTTGTGCACCTGTGCTCATCACTGCACACATCACCTCTACATCACATGTGTATCATCTTAAAAGCAGCCAAGTGGGACACCCCCTAAAATATCTCCCTTAAGCTAAATGAAGCACCAAGAGGCTGAGTTAGTCGGAGTAAAATCAGTGTGGTCAGCTCTGCATTGACTGTGGAGCAATCATAATATAAGGAGAAAATGGGTCAGTCTGTACTAGAATCAAAGCAACAAGCTCTAGTTCATGGACGCTTTCCTATCAATATTTCAAACTGGATTAACTTCAGACTCTACTTTTGATAAATAATATTTGATGGTTAAAAATGATACCACCTGCTAACAGGCTCCCTGGGGGGGTGGAGGAAATCTTTAATAGCTGTAAGAAACAGAGGCACTGTTTCATTTGACACTGCCTCATTTCAGCGCCTGTGAAGGGAGAGGTCCTACCTGGAAGTGCAGCCTAGAAATCCTCTCCATCTTGGGTGGAAACATAAAGTAGAGAAACTCGAGTCTCTGGCTAAAGCTGGGTGCCCTCTGACCTCACCATACTGATTGGAAGATTTAGGGTCTACAGAAAATGCCCACTTGACTCTATATGTTGCCACAGAAGATCTAGATGGAAAAAGATGATTTCGTCCCAGCTCTCAGAGGCGTCCTCTAGAGATCTAACATCTGCGGTCCCTCCTATTCGGAACCATGATCAGATACTTAGGAGAAGAGTATGAAGGAGGCTGGTCCTCTCTGAAAGGATGAGTAAAATACGCAGCAACCCTAGAGGTCCTTTCAAATCACACCAGTTAGAATAAGCTCAGATACCAACAGACAGCCTTTTGTGTGACACAGACTAGCCTTGTTGCCCAATACCATAGAGAAAATTTCAGTCCCACATTCTAAATACCTGAGTTGTAGACCTATTGCCAGGGGAGAAATAGGGGTCAGAAAATCTCATATCACTCACAAGTAGAATGCAGCCAGGCCAACTGGTCAACGAGAGAAAAAATTTTTTTTTCAATGCAGTCATTGTGTTTGGAGAAAACAAAATTGATCTCTACAAGGCAGGATCTAGAAACAAGTGTGTAATTACTAATTACATATTCGGGGTTTATTCTCCCCTAGGTACAGATGCCCAACTCCCACCAAAATTAATTTGAGTCGCATTCAAGTGTGGAGGGGAGAATGGGTTCTGTGGCTGCAGTTGCAGAGGTAATGAAATGCTCTTATAAGCCCATGTTGCCTCATAATAATACTCCAATATTGAAGCTTAAGTTTGTTAAGCATCAAAGACTCAATACAACTATTCACTTGAAACTTTCCAAGGAAAAGACCCCAGTGTGTATTGAATATTTTAGTATTGTTTTAGAAATGATTAGTTTTTTAATTAATTTTTAGGTAGAAGTAGGAAAACCTCTTTCATAATTATTCAGGTAAGGAGTGGAGTTGGGAGTTGGGTAGAAACAAGATGTTATCAGATCCTTAATTTGGAACTTTACTTTTCAACCACATTGAATCAAATATTTCTTAATGAATAAAAGAATGAAACAATATACCAGTAATGTATTAGGTTAAGAAACTGTGCATGCTATTATTTACAATGGAGACTTGGAGAATAGAAACAATGTTAAAATGGGGGTAGGGGATCATCCTGTATTTTTCTACTAGAGACCTGAATTGCCCTGTCTTGTACTTAGACATATGTTAATATAATTATTTTTGCTTGTAGATCTATATTAATTGGAGATAAATCAAAAAATGCATAAATGTATGTATGACCTATGTACAAATGACTTAATAAAAAAAAATGAAAAACAAAATACAATGGAAAAAAAATCTATCCTTAAATTCCCCCAGCCCAAACTTACCAACATTAACATTTTCTATTTTCAAGTGCTTTTTCATACTTTAATTTTAACAAAATTTGAATTTAGAATCTATACAGTTTTGCATTGAACTTTTTGCATTTGTAGGGATTTTTGTTATCTGTGTATGTTATCAAATAATCATTAATAAAATGATTTTAATCAATCTGATCGCTGAAAGCACTGTTTTAATGTATTTAATGAGATGGGTTATTTGAATTGTGTTTCCCCTTCCCATTGTGCTAAAAAATAGGCTCAGACCTACATTCTTATACTTGTATATATGTAGGAATAACGCAAATATAGTATAAGTACATACATATATATATGAAATATCTGAGTATATTTCTTTAAGTGAAATTCCCTAAAAAGTCATTTTTGCAAGTCCTTCCTTCCTTCTTCCCTTTTTTCCCTCCCTCCCTCCTTCCCTTCCCTTCCCTTGCTTTCTCTTCCCCTTCCCCTTCCTTCCTTCCTTCTCTGTTTTTGCAATGTGGGTGGTATCATGGTGAGATAGACAGTGAAAAATCTGGGGCACAATGAAAAAAAATCAATTTCCTTCCCAATCTTTGTCTCTTCCCCAGAGACAATCACATTATAAGTTTTAATGTGTGTTTTCAGAAGGATGGTGGCATGAAGCTTTGTTTTAAAGACATTTGATACATTTTTACCAATATCTTTTTCACCAGAATTCTTGCTTTCAGCAGTGCCAAGAATGATTTATTGGTCAGTACAGACTTTCATGGTAACAGTATCTATTGTTTCTGTCTACCATGCAGATACACCTTATTTTTTTCCATTTTGAAATGTTTGAAAAGTTTCTGTCGTCCACCATTGACCAGGCCTTGCACCTACTGACCACCATTTCTTCCAGGCTTTGGACCACTTCTTGCAAAGAAAAGTATTCAATTCTCAACCAGCTGTGAAAAGCGTCTTTAGTGATTTCATCGCACTTGCTCTCCAGGCTTCCTCACTGCTGGCATAAAGAAGCTACAGTTAAGATGGCAAAGCTGTGTTGATAGTTTAGGCATATACTTTGATTAATTGTACTGCTGCTCATTTGAGATATAATATAACAAGTTGAACTTTTGTGTTTTGTTGTTTTGTTTTGAGACAGAGTCTCACTCTTTCTCCCTGAGTAGAATACCATGCAATAATAGCTTACAGTAACCTCAAACTCTTGGGCTCAAGTGATCCCCTTGCCTCAGCCTCCCACGTAGCTGGGACTATAGGCAACCACCACAACGCCTGGCTATTTTTAGAGACAGGGTGCTGCTCTTGCTCAGGCTGGTCTTGAACTTGTGAGCTCAGGTGGTTTATAGGCTTCAGCCTGCCAGAGTGTTGAGAGTGCAGGCATGAACCACCATGCTGGCCCTGATAAGCTAAACTTTTCATTTGAAATTGGACGTTTCATATTTAACGACCTAATAGCACACAGGTGCACAGCAGTGACATGACGCCAGGCACAATGTGAGGGCAGATTTCTGTGTGCACTGAGGGACGGGAAGCTCCATCAAACACGCTGTCTGGCGCAGCATCCAGAGTAGAACTCTCCCTCATACGGCCATTGAAGTTGGCTCTGTCAGACTGGTTCTTCTCATATAGCTTTTGTTTTCTTTGCTTTTTAATTTACCCAAGTAAAAGAGAGAAGATAGAGCAACTACTTAGCGAGATTGAACTGCAGAAGCATGGCTTTCATTATAATTTAAACAAAGCCCACATTGTCTATCTTTGCAATCTAAAGCAGCCTTCTTTGAAATTTGAACTTGGAGGGCCCAGGATGAGCCACACTGCACTCATTCACGTGTGGGTCCTCATTCCTGGGCTTCGCTAGAGCAAGACTAGTGGGGAGAACCAACCTAGTTTAATAAAGATTAAAATATATACACATGCTCACACATGCAAGTGCACCCCCACAAATGATACTCCTATACAAATGCACACAGTGTTCACGCACACGTATTTGCACACATGCCAGCCGTACAACTCAGTAAGTTGCCATTGTGATAACGGGTGCTCCCTATGGGGAGAATGGAAGCGCTGTGCCCACCCATATGCTTCCAACACTTCATTTGAACTAGAGTTTACACTATCAAAGAAGGAAAGCAAAAAAAAAAAAAATGTGCTAGCGTTTTGTCATTCCACAACAATCACTATTTGTAATAAATCCCCAAGCAATTTGAACTCATTAATACTCATATGCCTGTAATCTATTTACTCTATTTAGTTTAGCTGTTGAGTGAGATCTAAAAATGCCCCACCCTCCAGCATCTCTGCTTTCTGTCCTCTTGACATGAATTGTAGAAGCAAAGTAAACAGAGGGCTCTGCTCGAATTTCCTTTTTTTTTTTTTTTTTTTTACAAATGAGCCATAAAATTGTTCATTAATCAGTCCCGCATCCCAGGGGCCAGTTTGCATTGTGGAGGTTTCCTTTTCTTTGATTCCCTCATTTTGATGAACAGATTATTTTAAAAAAAATATCACACAGCAATAAGCCCCAGAGAATAGGCTTAGGAAAATTTTTTTTCTTTTTTTTTTTTGGTGAACAGCTTTTGGCCTGAGCAAAATTCTCATCATTCAGCACCATTCAAAACTTTAAAATTTACTCCGTTCACTTTAGACATCCTTTACAATATAAAATATTCCTTTCCTCTTCCCAGAGGGCATGGTGTTCCATCTTCTCAAACAAGTACTGCGTGTAAGTTTTTAGCACCATAAAAAGTCCCCCCCAGGCCCCCGCCAGGATCTCTGGGCAAGAATCCGTGAGGAGAGAAATGATGAAACGCTAGAGGAATTCGCCCTGAGTTTGGTACTTCAGGACTTCCCTGGCTTAATTTCTATACAAGGTGCCAGTTCTGACAGTTTTTACATTTTTCTTGAGGGTATTTCCTTTAAAAGACAGAAGGAGGAAATATCTATCTAGCTCTGAGTTGTCTGAAAGGAGGGCAAGCCTGGGCTGCCCACCGCCTCCTCCCTGGGCAGCTGCTGCCCAGCCCCAGCCCACTTGCCTGCATTTTCCCTATGAACTAGATTTCTTACCCTCAGCAAGACTCCTATATGTAAATACAGTCACCGTACAAGCATCATCAACATAGGGGCTATTTTTAGATATATAGAGTAGTCATCAGTTTTAAGTGTAACAATAAAAGTGCTTGTACAAAAATTGGCTTTAATGGGACTGCAACAAAAGGGTTCCCTTTGTGTAGTTTCAGGCTGCTGGGCTTTGCTGAACCCCTACTTTACCTCCCTCCATTTTTTCTTTGTATTTCATCCTTTATTTATATTAAGTGCAAAACTTCCATACGCTCTCTTCAGGGATTTCTTTATTTTTCTTTACTTTTTTTTTCTTAACAAAAAAGGTAAACTGTTTGTCTAACCTGGGGAGTTTGTCAGGGGAGGGTGAAAAAGCCTGTAAAGATTTTTTATTTCTAAAGGAGAGTCACCCTGAGGTTAACTTGGAGGCTTACACTGTTTAAAAGTTTGTCTCACAAAACTAAAAGCTAAGTGCTTTAGTGTGGAGTCCCCTGCGAGGAATATAGCCATTTCTCCTAGCGAGAGCCTGTGTTTGATCTGTGAGATCACATTTAAGCCCTTTCAATAAGCTGAGTGTGCCTAGTCGGAGATCCCTCGCCCTTGCTCATTAATGTTTCGTTATCAACCTCAATCAATTGAATACATTGGTCCGAATTGATTAATTGTTCCATCAATCTTCTGAGAAAGTTGATGGGCTTCATAATCGTTCTTCTATTTCTTGAGAGCTCCTTTAATAACATTGCACTTATGCACATAAAATTTCGGAATGTCTGGACTTGTATTTGACGTGACTCACTCACGCCTAGAAAACCATTTCTCTCATTCAGAGACTACGAGAAGTGAGAGTTCTTTGAATCCCTGATTTGGTTAGCACAAACATGTTGGATTTTGCTAACATACCTTAAGACTTTATGAGCCTACCTTATTTTATATGTCCTACAGGCCTTGGCAGTTTTGCACATTTAATTGAAATGCATTGGCTTCCATAAAAAAGAACTTGCTTAAATCAAAAAGGAATTACTCATAATCTCTCTAATATTAACACTTGGACGTGTGACAGTGCCTGCCGCATCTCAGCGTGGCATTTATGCAGCTCAGATCTGAGGCCTCGTCTGACTGAGTGTCTGTTTCAGTCACGCTGTGTGAAATCTCTTGGCTGTGTGCGTGTGAGGAGGAAGGTCTGGTGAGATATTGGGGGCAGAACACCATGTCCAGACTGGAAGCCAAGAGAGACCTCCATTATGCATATTTTCACTGGTGCCTGTATCACTCAAAAAAAAAAAAACCATCCAGGAAAGGGAATTAACCAAAGAATTGCTCTTGTGACAAGAGAGTCATCTCTGGAAAAGAACCTGCCAAGTTTGCTGCACCCGTCTGCCCAGGCCCCACTGACTCATGTGGCTTCCTAAGTCACTTAACCCTGACTTACCTCCAAGTGAGCCAACTACTGCTGAGATCCTGTGTGAGGCAAATCACGTTATCCTTTTTTGAAACAAACGATGCGTTTTAGAACTAACACATGCAGACCCTGGCCTCATTTTCTGGCACAATATTGGAAATCAAAACGATTCCTGCTAGTACAAGGTAGCCCACTAGGAGTAGGTGAAAATCTCAGATAATCCACATTCCCCATGTAGCCATTCTACTAATTCTTTCCTTATTGACCTTCACAGGAGGGACTAGGTTGTTCTTGGACTGGAAGGCCAAGTTGCAGTTGTACTCAGGCTACAGTCACATGTGCAGAGGAAATGTGTTGCCTTCATTTCTCTGCAGGTATGCCCGGCTTTGTTACAAACCCATGCGCAGGCTTGCAGAGACGTTCCGTTGGAAAAAATGCCCTAAATATAGCACAGGACTGCAATTTAAACAGTTTCCTCAGGGTAAATGTTTAGTTTCTTAAGTTGTTTTTCATTTCCACAGCTTCTTTCAAAGATGCGTCTGAGGCGGGAGTTGGGGGGGGGGGGGAAGGAGGTGTCTATAGCCTTATAGAGAAGTGACTGAAGATGGGCGGGGGCTGAGAAACTGATGGTTTGCTCTTGTGTCAGGCGGGGCTGTGAGGACCATTTGCTACCTGCCTGAATGACGGAGTCCTGCTTATGCTCAACTAATGCCGTGACCTCCAAGATAGGGCTGTGAGTCCTATGCAGTGCTGGGTCAGGGGAGGTCTGTGCTGTGGGTTTCCATCCCTGCTTCCCACACGCCATTTCACCTGGCAAGCTCGCCAGTTAGCACCCAGGGCACATGGAAACTTCTGGAAGTCTTGCCCATTTTCCTAAGGCCAGGGAGAACATAGCTCCCTCTGAGAAGATAGCTCCCTCCCTCCCTTTGTCCAAAAATCGAATTCTGCTGAGACTGTTTGAGAACAGCACAATGGCAGGGGCAGGTCCAGGTCTTGAAGCTTGAACAATTTCAAGTATTTTCCCTTAAGGAAAAAAAAAAGGGAGGAGATAGAGTGTTATGAATACAAAATCAGGTACAAAAAGTTAGTACTGATTTAGAGTGAAGAAAGAATGTACAATGAATTACAAATGCTAAAAAGTTGAAAATTTCCAAAAACATGATACAAACCAAGGAAAGCATCACAATATTTTGGTTGTGTTGCTGTCTGACTCACATCTATAAAATTATCCTCCATCATTTTGTCTGTATAATTTCTGATTGCCTCTTCATATGGCAATGGCTTCAGGTTATTTTCCATAGAGCTGTTACTCGGCTGCCATCTTGCTCCGCCCCCCTCCAGGGTGCAAGTCTTACAGAGGACACACTACCTGCAGATAATTTAAAACGAATAATAAGACTGAATCAAAGAAGATCTGCTTTTCATTATTACCATGAGCCAGCAATTCTGAACAATGTCAATGATTAAAATATTTCTTCCTTCCAAAAAATTATTTTGTTGGTCTAAGTTCAAAACAATTGCTACAATAACTATTAAGTTTTTGTAATACATATGTCAGGTCCAAATTAGCAACTTTTTATTACATGTCTTTTCACAAACATTGTATTTGTTCCATATGGAAGTTTATTTGGAGAATTCCCCTGTATACAGTCATCCCCCAAACAGACTCTATTAGCATATCCCTACTAGACACCTGCATATAGAAGTTTAATGAGCATCTTGAACTCCACACATTCCTGCTCTCTTTTGTTCACATCCCATGTCCAATCAGCAGACTTTGCTGGGCTCTACTTGCCGAAATATACCCAAAATCCAGGCTACTTTCACTCTGCTCCTGCCACCCTTGTTGGCTGACATCATCTCACCTGGACTACTCTGACAGACTCTCCTGGGTCTCCTTGCCACAACACGGGATTCTCAGAATCAGAAGCCAGGGCGACCTTTTAAACTCACACACTGGATCGGAGCTCATTTTTTGCTTTAAACCTTCCAGTGGTGCCCCATTTCTCTCAAAATAAAAGCAAAAATGTTCAC
Organism: Perodicticus potto; assembly: GCA_963574655.1. Taxonomy (NCBI): domain Eukaryota; kingdom Metazoa; phylum Chordata; class Mammalia; order Primates; family Lorisidae; genus Perodicticus; species Perodicticus potto. The sequence continues at coordinate 53,828 of CAUYRH010086242.1, forward strand.
AGTGATTTTTCAAGGAAAATACAATTGACATCTCCTAAACTTTGCATGAAATAGAGAAAGGTTCACAAATTAGAAAAGATAGTACCTAAAACCTCTGTTCTTCTCTTAACTATTTTTATTAAATAACAGTGTAATTGAAAAGATGCATATATTACTCACAGTATTGTTTGTAGCAACCCCCACGATGACCACGCAGCCGATATTGATCACGCATTACGTGCCTTTTCCAACTGTTTTATCTGAATCAACTCACTTAATCCTCACAAGACTCCCCAAGGCATGTATTATCATTATCCCAATTTTCTAGGCAAAAAAGCAATGGCATTGACAAATATATTGCCTAGCCAAGGTCATTCAGCCAGAAAGGGGTAAAACAAAGATCTTAACCTCAGGCAGCCAGTTTGCAAAAATCATACTCTTAACAATTTTGCAATAAGAGCAAATAAAGTAGCAACCTTGAAAGTGTTCAACCATGGCTCGGCGCCTGTGGCTCAATGGGCTAAGGCGCCAGCCACATACACCTGAGCTCGCGGGTTTGAATCCAGCCCGGACCCGCCAAACAACAATGGTGGCTGCAACCAAAAAATGGCCGGGCGTTGTGGCGGGCGCCTGTAGTCCCAGCTACTTGGGAAGCAGAGGCAGGAGACTCGCTTGAGCCCAGAAATTGGAGGTTGCTGTAAGCTGTGATGCCACAGTACTCTATCCAGGGTGACAGCTTGAGGCTCTGTCTCAAAAAAAAAAAAAGTGTTCAACCATATGTATTTGGTAAATGAAATAAAGTATAACTAATCACCAAACAATGTATTTTCTAAATCTACAACAAATTAAGATAATCTTAAAGCAAAAAACGAATATTTCATACAGACTATTCTCCATTTAACAAGTGCACATACACTCGTGTTCACACACTAAACATGTACATGTAACACGTAATTGTCAGAAAGAAAACTCTAAAAATATCAATAAAGATCATCCCATCATGGCCCAGTTACTGGATGATTTTTATTTTCTACAATGTACTTTTTTGTTTTATACATTTTCTCTTGCTATCATGTATTTATTTTACAATCAGGCAAAAAACTTATTTAGGAAAGTTAAATTTTTATTTGAAAATTGCTAAGTCAGTAGGTATGCAATAAGTTTACATGAAAATAATCATGAAAACAAAGGCTTCATATAATAAGGATATAGGGGACATTTCCAACTTTTGCTTCCCAAGTCCCAAAGTTTAAAAGATTTCCTTTACTTTAAAAGAATGGCTCTAATTATTTTAACTATTGAAGGAATACTCAGGTCAGGCAAGTAAGTCTTGCCTGTACTCCTAGCATTTGGGGAGGATCACTTGAACCCAGGAATTTGAGATGAGTCTGGGCAATAGTGAGACCCATCTACAAAAAGAAAAAAGAAAGCAGAAAAAGAAACCAACTTAGCCAGGCATGGTGATGCACGCCTGTAGTCTCAGCTACTTGGGAGGCAGAGGCAGGAGGATCACTTAAGCCCAGGAGTTTGAGGTTACTATGAGCTCTGATGATGCCACCAGGGTGAGAGAGTGAGATCCTGTCTCAAAAAAAAGAAAAAACAAATTATCCAGAGATTCAGAACTGCAAGAATCTTGCATCTATAAGTAAAAGAGACCACCAAATTGATTTACCATAATTCTTGCCAAAGCAAAGGAACATGATTAGAAATTGAGTTAAATCAAACATAATAATATTGCCAGGCTTTTAAAAATGTTGGAAATTACTTGGAATCTCATGTTCACCTTCCCAGAGAACTTTAAATGTGGTGGTACCTCTGAAAGTGACTGTGATAAACTGTTAATTGAAAAAGCAGAATAGAAAATTGTTATTGCAGTTGAATTTCTGTATCAGTCTGCAATGCATTCAGCCAACCACGGGGAACAAAACGCTCGTCATGCAGAGCCGAGCACTACATCACACGCGTGTAGGTACGTGTACTAACTCGCTGAATCCTCACCACAGCCCCAGATCTACCACAGTTGGCAGGAGGAGGAACCCAGAGGGTAAGGAGCGTATCCAAAGATACCTACTATCTATGAAGTGGCAGATCTAGGATTCGGACCCAGGCATTGGACCCCATGGTCTCTCCCATCTTAAATCCGTCTCTGCTTTCTCTGCCCAGCCTACCACATTACCTGCAAAACTGTTCCCTGTGACCTGGGCCTTCCCCATTGTTCCTGTACGCCGAATTTGTGGGAAGCTTCAAAAACACAGGAGTCAGCATGGTTTTTGTTTTCTTCTTTTCTCTTTTTTTAAATTTAAAATGGGAGCCATTTGGGAGTTTTGCTAATGCAGCATTTTCCCCCACCTCTCTGTCTACAGTGTGTTTGAAATGCTTCCCTCCCCACAGGAAAGAGCCCACAGATGAAGCGGGAGACGCAGTTGCCCTCCTCAGCGAGCTGTGTGAAGGGCACACAGAACAGGTCCATCCATTACCATGTAAATAATTAAACACCCTGAGCCTGCAGCCTGGGGTGTGCGGTCTGCATGGAGGTAATTGGCTTTAAACATTGGTGAGCTTCGGCTTGGTCAGTCATTAGCTCCTCCTAGTGGCTTTTTTGGCCTTTAATCAGGAGGGAGCTGAGGTGTTGGCTGTCTTTGAGGAACAGAAACTCTGACTGATGAGTAGCCTCAAGTGTCCTCTGAAATAATAGCACTTTCTTCACCTCTCAGGCCACAGGATTTGGCCACTCAGTGAGAGGTGCTCCAGCTCTGTGTGCAAAACCTGGTCTGGGCAATAAAGGACTTTTCCCTAACCAGGGCGGTATGCGTGGGGCATGTGTGACAGACGGTCAGTCAATCCTGCACGCGGACTTCTCTCTGTAAACAGAGACTATTCTCCCCGATAAAGATGATTAGAGACAGGGATAATCCAGAAAAGACAGACGATGCATCGGGGACTTAAGTTTGGCTTTTAGTTATGCTTTGCACTTGCACGTGAATAAAGCCACATCCCAAGTTTAAGGACTTTAAATATAGAAGGCTACGCCTATGGAAAAAAAAATTTAAAAAAGAAAAAAAAAGGCTGAGAAGCTGTCCAATTTTTCACCCTGCCCTCCTACCCAAGTCCTCTGTGTAAACAACTCCTGGTTGTGAATCAACAGATCTGTTTTGGACTGATGCCAGGTTTCACCATTCCCCAAAACTTCAATGGGTAGATGAGAAAGTCCACCCAGTGTTTGGGTCTCAAAGGACACCTGGCCATGAAAGCAGACAGGAGAAGCTGAGATCTCAGCAGTGTCCCAAATGCAGAATAGGCATCATAAATAAACTTGGAGGAAAAAAAAAGCCATTTTTCCTTGGACAAACCCAAATTAGAATAATATGCCTATAAAATTAGGATCCTGGCAGACAAGCAAATCCAAATAATATTGAAAAAATAATTAAGAAAATCTCTGCATTCTTTCAGAGTGTAAGTATAATCAAACAGGAAGACATTCCAGGCCCAATCTTTATTGTGTAGGTGGATACATGGACCAATAATCTACCCCACACAGAGTAAATATACCGTCCATTTTATTATCGATGCCATAGGCATTAAAATTCCACCCTTTTTCTTTCCCTAAAAGGGCAACATTTTTAAATGGAAAGATTAAGAGTTTGGCACCTGTGCCCATCCAGCATTGCCTGGAACACAAGAACATACATGTACACATGCATGGGTGCAAACACACACGCTATTCTGGGGGTAGATTTATAGATTTAAGAATAATTCAGGCCTCTCTAGAATACCGGAAACCGATACTGGAAGATCTTCATAACAAAAGTGGTTGTCTCGAAAGACCCACGCTGACTCTGGAGTCAGAAATAAATCTCGGTTAGTATTTTGGCTCTACCTTTGAACATTGCTTTCCCTTAAGCAAATCTGATGACATTTGTAAGCTCCAGTCTAAAAATGTGCCACTAGCACCTCATTCACAAATCTGCCTGTGAGAATGGAATGATCCCCTGTATACACTGCTTAGCGGTGCCAGGCAGAAAGTAAGCTCGTAAAGGTGCTTCGTTTCTTGATATCTTCTTCTTCTTTAAATTCTTGTTCTGTGCCTCTCCAGAGGGTGCGAAATCCCTAGAATATTCTTTCCCCCAACAGTCAATACTGTTGACTTATTTGGAATTGAAGGTGAGATTTTTTTTTTTCCTTCTTGTTTCGGAGTATCCTTGGGTTTTCTAGATCAGGATTAGCCTGACTTACCCCGGCCTGTCTGGAGCACTCAGCCTGTGTTTTCTTGAAATCTGTGACTCCTTCCTAGGTTCCAACTACGTGTGTGCTTATTCACTCATGCATTCATTCAACAAATATTTACTGTGTGCCAATCCCACACTGGGTGAGTAAGACAGGCTTGGTTCCTCCTTCATATTCTTAAGGAGGAGACGGGAAGAATAGAATCAAGCAGGCGTATAAACGTGTTAATTATTAGTACAACTCATGGCATTAGGGCTGGTGCTGTGATGATGTGGGCTCTAGTTGAGAATAGAAGTGTGGGTCAGGGGAGTGGTTGCCACACGAGATGAGATGTCAAGGAAGCTTTTTAGAGGAGGGGCCAGTTAGACCAAAGTAAGTACACGAAGACCGAGGAACTCAGGCCAGAAGGACCCAGAGTAGCTGCTCAGGGGGGACTGTGGAATGGAAACCACCGGCAAGAGGGCCTGTCATCAGATTCTCCCTTCTAATTCAATTCCACGCATATAATCCTGAGCTCTCTCAGGATAGATTTCAGCGACTTCCTTCTTATTTATTTATCTATCCATTTATTTTAAATTTTCTCTTTGTCAAGCGTTCTGTTGAATCGGTTAGATTCCTTTCCTCATGCCTGGAATAATTGCAGAGGAGTGCTGCCTGGAGTCCTCTCTCCTTGGAATTGCCTTCTACTTTTTAATCTGTGCAAGGTTTGTGTAACTTTTCCAATGTCCCCGTGGAGGGAGGGGGATGGCAAGAGACAAGGGCTTCCTGAGTTTCCATCCTCAGCCTGGGAGGCCGGCATCACGCCAGCTGCCTTCTGAGGCCGTGGACACCATCACAAGACGGGCCCTGTGTCCTCCTCACACCCTTCCACTAGGGAACGGAGCTTCCTTTATGCTCTGCGGAGCACAGAATGCTTCTAAGGCTGTCCCTCCCCTGCAGCCGGCCTCACATTCCAGAGGTCAGCTTGGCGGCCGCCTGTTTTCAGCAGGGGTCTTCAGCCAGCTTTTCCTCCTTTAGGACCGCAGGGGGGTTTTATCCAGCCATTGCTCTGGAAGATACCACACACTCTTTCTGGCACACGTTCCCCCTTCTCCCTCCCCTCCCCCTCTCACTCTCCCTACCCCCCACAGATCCTGTGCTGATTGACTAATATCACCCAGTTTATGTACCGAGGAATCAATCAAAAGATACCTTCCCACACAGAACAGCTCCGTCCTCCCCTCCACCAAGCTGCTGCCTCTGACATTTCCTGCGTGCCGGGACAGAGCCTGCTTGGAAGCCTCCAGCCTTCTTCTGTCAGTCTGGGCACCCAGCGCCCTGGCGGCTGCTGCTGCTGCTCTGAGTCCTGACGCTGGGCCACTCTGCAGACTCTCCTTCTGTTTGAATGGGCTCCCTGAAGTTTTAGCTCCTAGCAGCTCACCCCTTCAGCCTTCTGGCCAAAAAATGTGGGTGTTGGATCAGCTTGCTAGTCCTTGGTGAGCAAAAAGAAATTCAGATGAATGCAGTCTTTCCCCAAACTCCCACGGACAGCAGATCATGCCTGCATGCCGGCCTTGGCACCGTCCTCCTCACTGATTCTTCAGGCCATCTCTCTCTTTTCTCTGAGAGTATCATGGGACTCAGGGCCTGCGGGAATTGACACATGCATTCCATTTGAACTAGCTGAGGCTTTTTTTTTTTTTTTTTTAAGTGAAATTCTTCCTCTGCTGTCCAGGAAAAAAAAAAAAAGAAAGTCTATCTGCCACGGCCCCTTGGTCCACACAGACACGCTTTGTCCCTCCTCCCTTTCTTCATTTCAGTTTCCAGGTGGCTGTATACCGAGGACAGGGCTGCTTCCTCCAGCAAGTGTTATCTAGTTCTTGATGTTGACTAATTAGGAAATGCAGAAAATCCCAACAAAACAAATTTAAATTCTCGCAACCTTAGCTAAGGAGCGAAAGATAACACTCCACTCACATGCCAGGGTGTGTGTCCTTACAGTTTTCTTCTCTGTGTTACAAACACAAAGAACAAACACATGTCCGTGACTGTGACCTTGCCCCAAACGTATACACAAAAATTTCATTACGTGACGTGTCTCAAGGCCTTTTCTGATTTCATACTTTACAAATGTTAAAGACAGGGCTATTCTTTGCTCTTCCAATTCCACCCCTAGAATGGGTTTGTCAAAGCACACGTGCAAGGGTCCTCATCACCTCAGTGTCCTATCAGCCCCAATTTAAATTCCCAGCAGTAAGGGATTGTTTAAATAAATTATTGGACAACTGTGCAATGTAATACTGTGAGAATATTTTAAATGGTGACAAAAAATATATGTGCATTAATATGCAAAAAGGGGCATGGAGTATTCTAAGAAGGAAACCATAAATTGGTATGTACAATATGATAAACATACCCCCTCCCCTTTTTTTTGCAGTTTTTCACTGGGGCTGGGTTTGAACCCTCCATCTCCGGCGTATGGGGCCGGCGCCCTACTTCTTTGAGCAACAGGCACCGCCCACAAATGTACCCATGTTTATAAACTTTTGAAAGAGTATTCAAAATATTAATAATGCTTATCTCTAGATGCCTACACGTATCTGAGTAATACACATTTTTAGTTTTTCTGGTAAATGTTAGTGTTTTACAATAAATGTTTATGCTTGTATAAGAAGTCAACAGAAGAAAAAGCACTAGAGTTAATTTTTCTATGTATTGTTTTTCACAAGAAAAGCCAATTAATGGCAAGCGATCACAATGGACTTAATTACTTCTCCATCTCAACTCTCTTATTTTATCCTGAGTTGATGGGGGGGCGGCTTAGAGATGAGAAGGGGCATCTGAGTAACTAGAGACTGGCCTCGTCTGGAGTGCAGGTGCTCTGTAAAGGCTGCTTTCCCGCTGTCTCAAATCCAGGAACCTCTAGTAGATTATAGGAGTGCTACATCAGTGTGAGTGTGTGTGTGTGTGTGTGTGTGTGTGTGACACATATGCACACACTTACCTTACATTATTATTTTACAAAAGGCAGTTGAGGCTCGGTGCCTGTGGCTCAGCGGGCTAAGGCGCCAGCCACGTACATCTGAGCTGGCGGGTTCAAATCCAGCCCGGGCCGCCAAACAACAAAAAAAAATGGCCAGGCATTGTAGCGGGCGCCTGCAGTCCCAGCTACTTGGGAGGTGGAGGCAAGAGACTCGCTTGAGCCCAGGAGTTGGAGGTTGCTGTGAGCTGTGATGCCACAGCACTCTACCCAGGGTGACAGCTTGAGGCTCTGTCTCAAAAAAAAAAAAACAAAAAAAAAACAAAAGGCAGTTGAGGCCAGCTTATAAAACAGTCACTTTGCCACATCCCCATGACCTTTCCTTTGGCTTGGAAACTGTTTCCCGCTCTAACTTCATCTCACTTTTCTCTATGCCACTCGCTCCACCTGTGGTCTCCGATCAGCGTCATCAGCATCACATGGGGACTTGTGAGATATGTGCGTCCTCGGGCCTCACCCTACGTCTGTGGGATCAGAAACTCCACCACCTGTGTTGCCGCACGTCCTCTGGGCCACGGAGGGGCTTCCTTTTGTTTGAGACCTTCTACTTAACAAAAACCACACCAGCAGTGACGGCTGTAAACCCAGAACGAAACGAAAACCAACAGAAAAACTACAGTGGTGGTCTTCATTTCTCATTACTTTTCTTCCTCAAATTGCCTTCCCTCTTTCCTCCTCTTCCCCCAAATTAACCCAGAAAAATGTCAAGACTGTGATTCCCAGGTCAGACTGCGGGAGCCGAAGTCTCAGGTGTAACCCTCAGCAGAGTAGTTTGCATTTCTCTGTCTATTTCCCCCTCTGTAAAGTGGGGAAAATCCTAGTAAGTAGAACTTACCTCCCAGTACTGCTGTATGGAGCTGAGCATCTGGTTATGCAAAGCTGTGTGTTCATCATCTGCATTAATAGCCCCACTCTCTGGGCTCCCTTTCGTCTCTGCGCTGCTAGAAGCACCATGTGCTGAGTCTGCCATCCCCACTCACACTCCCGGGTCTTGTGTTTATTCTCCCAAGTCTTCCAGGTTGTAAGAATTTTCTAATATTCCACTCTGTGGTAAGGAGGACTACTTAGTATGGGTTGTTTGTGTCTCTTCCCAAAAGAGATCTTCCACTTCTATCCCTGATTTTTGTGAATGTGACCCTACTGGAAGGATTGCCTTTGCGGCTAGTAAGGAAATTAAGATGACAGCATACTGGATTAGGGAGGCCCTAATCCAAGGGCTCAGGTCCTTCTGAAATGAGCAAAATTTATTTATTTATTTATTTATTTATTGAGACAGAGCCTCAAGCTGTCACCCCTGGATAGAGTGCTGTGGCATCAAAGCTCACAGCAACCTCCAATTCCTGGGCTCAAGCGAGTCTCCTGCCTCCACCTCCCAAGTAGCCAGGACTACAGGTGCCCGCCACAACGCCCGGCCGTTTTTTGGTTGGAGCTGTCATTGTTGTTTGGCAGCCCGGGCTGGATTCCAACCCGCCAGCTCAGGTGTACATGGCTGGCGCCTTAGCCCGTTGAGCCACAGGTGCCAAGCCAGAAAATGAGCAAAATTTAGAAAGACACAGGTAGGAAAAAGCCACGTGAAGTGACGGCAGAGACGGAGTTACGCTGTCACAAGCCAAGGACAGTCAGAATCTCAACAATCACAAGCAGGTAGAAAGAGGCAAGGAAGGATGTCCCCTCCATTCTTGAAGAAGAGCATGGCCTTGCTAACACCTTAATTTTGCAGTTCTAGTCTCCAGAATCAGGGGACAATGCGATTTTGTCATGTTCAGCCACTCAGTTTGTTACAGCCCCACCCTTGGAAAACAAATATGATAATTACTTGCCGTATGGGTCCTGTAGCTTACATATATTAATGTCCTACTTATCTGGAAAACGTGCTTCAGTATTTTCAGTAATGCAGAGAAACTCCTAAGCCCTAAACTTGAAGTCATAAGCCCTTGATTTCAAATCCCAATTCTAATACTTCCTGGCTATGGGAATCTTTGTAGGCTCTTAAACTCTCTGAACTTAATCTTCTAAAATGTAAGGCTGCCAGACAAAACACAGAACATCCAATTAAATATTTATTTCAGACACACAAGTAATTTTTAGTATAATTATGTCTCTTGCAAGTATGTCTCAGGGGATATACTTCTACTAAAAGATAAATATTCATTTATTTATGTAAAATTGAACATAGAAATCCTGAATTTTCATTCGCTAAATTTGGAAAACACATTCACATGAAAATATACCTGATTCACATTCACAACACATTCACATGAAAACATATCTGAAAAAATAATATCTGATTTGCACTCTTATGCACAAAGGGAGAATTGTATGTGAAAATGCCTGTTATGTTTTAAGTACTGTATAAGGGTATATGACTCAGCAGAAATAAACTTCAAAAGATTCATATTCAAAACATAGGCTATTTCATAGAGAAGCTCTCAGACTGTCACATGGCTACACTTATATATAATTTTCATAGTCTAATTTATTGGGTTTAAATCAAAGGGGGAGATTGGAGGCAGCTAGAGGTAAGATCTTGGGAAACGGTAATATATATATATATATATATTTATACCTAGTCATAACAAATATTTCTATATCATACACATATATAAAGACATATCATACCTTGCATGTATTTATTATTGGATAGTAAAGTATATAAGAAAAAATTATACATGAAATAAGCAGACACAAACATTCTGAAAAATTCAGCTTGGGGTCAGTTATTAACGGGGGAAAAGTCTCATGTACTAAGAACTCCCAAGTACATCATGATTTCATCAATCATAGCCCAGTGATTAATGGCAATAATTATAACTCTATGCCACTGGATAAAAGTTAACTTGTGTCTATTATGACGGTAGGACTGTGTTTAGAATTTCAGAAATATTTCTCTCTCAAGCAAAAATCTGAATAGGCTTAGGCAATAAAAGAGTAATCTTCACTTACATATAATTCCTCAGTAGATAAAATATTAACATATTTTAAGGGTGGTATTTTGGGGGAAGACATAAGACTTTAAACCTGAACACTTAATGTGAACGTGGGAATTATTAGTATTTCAGACCTTTGAGGCCATCCTCAACTAATAACTAAAGGACGCTTACTTATTTTGCTTCCACAAATAGTAAAAAGTGTTCTTAGATTACTAATTTCAAGTCAAAATAAAAGTATTGATTAATTTGTTAACTAATTTTTAGTGAAAAAAAGGGAAAAAAGATAAGGCAAAGAAGGAAAATCTCTTGAATATTAAGTCTAATGGGGTCATATCATTTTCATCTCCCAATTCCAAATGTGATATCAATTTTTAGGAATCTAATATTTTCGGACCTTTCAGTAGTCACTAACCACTGAATAAAAATGAAATGGAAAATATGGTTTCTCATGTCAAAAGCTCAGAACAGAAATTATGCATCCATGAAGCCATGCTGAGTCATAGGCTACTAGTTCCATAATAATGACATTTTATACTTTCAGCCTACACTTTCCATACTTATTTTATAGGAGAAATCTTTTTTTAAAAAATAAATTCCTACTAATATTCAGTGGGACACATTTTTGGAAATACTAGCCCACTGAATACCCACTACTGTTGTCTAACCAGTGCCCAACTTCTCAGCATCAACTCTTTTATTACCACCATGTATACACTAAGTTACTTTAGTAAGAATCTCATTGTGTGGCCCCATAATTAGTCAATTTTACGTGTTAGTTAAAAATATTAAATACTTATCTTTTTAAAACTAAATAAACAGTAAATGTGAATAATCTTACCCTTTCTTTCCTTGTCCCACAGTTCAAGGATTTTTTATTTTGTTTTGATTTTTAAATTTCAAACTATTAAGGTGGTACATACGTTTTTATTACATGGATAGCCTTTGTAATGTTTGGGTCAGGGCTCTAAGTGGAGCCATCACTTGAATACGGTTCATTGTACCCATTAGTTTTACCTCCCCCCCCGACCCTCCGCTTCTGTTCCAATAACTTTTACTTACCTTTGTGCACGTGTGTGCCCCTCCATTAGTTCCAATTTATTAAAGAGTACATGTGGTATTTGTTTTTTTCATTCTTGAGATTGCTTCATCTGGGAAAATGGTTTCCATTTCCATCCAAACTGCTGCAAAATGCATTAATGAATCCTTTTGGGGGGTTGAGTGCTACTTCATGGTATATGTACATATAACACATTTGGTTAGTCCACTCATGAGTTGATGGGCATTTGGGTTGATTCCATATCTTCACAATTGTAATTGGACTGCAACAAACATTTGCATGCAGGTGACTTTCTGATTAAGTGAATGACATAGTTCAGCATCATCTCTTATCTCTGCAGCCCAACCATCCTGAATTTGAGCTATGTTGGAATAATAACTCCTAAGTTTTCTGAAGCGACAGTCTACAGAGTGTAGAAGGCATAACCTAAGAATTGTGGAAGAATTTATTGAGGGGTTGAAAAAATCAGACATCCTGCTCCTATTTATCTTATCTAAAAAAATAAAGTGTTTTTTTTTCCCTAAAACGAGTGTGTAATTAAAATCAGAAGGCCTATTGCTTTAAAGATCAAAGGTGCTTTTGTTCGTGCTTTTCAGGTTCTTCTAAAGTTTCCCCTTCCTTCTCCTCATTCCCCATACAGGAGAGACTCAATAGACATCATCTCCATTTCCATGGCCTTTCTTGTTTATAGGTATATGTCAATTCTACCAGACCCAAGTTCCTTAAAAGATCGTTGTATCCCCTAGAGCTATTCTAGTGTTAGATATTCAATAAAGGTTTGCTGAATAAATGAACAAGCGAGCAAGTGAGTGCCCAAGCTTGGCTAGTCTGATTCCACACAAAGGCAATCTGAAATAGCAAATCATCTTTCTGCCAATGTATATGCCTTCTGCCAAATTCATATCTTATCTAGCCAAATATTCTTTACCTTGAATTTATTGGCCCAGTTTGTTTTTCAGAGAGGATAACCAGGCAATTCTCCCTGTATAATGATTTCTGTCTGATCTCAAAGCTTAGATAGATGAGAATGCAGAAAATAATCTCCACTAGAAATTACAAGCTACAAGAACGTGTAAAAATTGTAATTCTTTATTGAGGAAAAGGTAATTAACTGACAGATGCCTTGACCTAATTATAACACTCTATCAATTACTTGGCCCCATTTATCAAGATTTCCAACTTCTCCAGATCATTTTACTGCTCAAATTAGTATGTGCAGGGATATTTTTTTCCCACTCCCTTCATTAAACTAATGTGCTTCTACCCTTGGAAGTGCAGAAATGATAGTATAGTCCGTTTTCACAGCATAACACTTCTCTGGGCACATTCCCAGGTAAGGAAAGCACTGGGGACATGGCAAGATTATCAATATCTGTCTAGCTCTGCATAATATACCTTAACTATATTGATTTAAAAATATTAAATAAATATTATAGATAATTGTTCAAAATAAAGACTAACGGAAAAGGAAGGTCAGCAGGGGAGATTTGTGTTACAGGAAAGACTCACTATTGACAAGGCCTACTGAGTATTAAATAATAAACTACCCACATGGGTTTAGGTTTTGCAGAATGGAATAAACACACCCAAAATTGTTTATATTTAACTTGCCCATAGAAAAAAGTAAATGAATTTTACTTTTCAAGGTCCTTTCAAACTCTTTAGCAACGAGAAAACTGGCTATGCCTGAAGACTACCAAGGTCACAGGGGTGACAGGATGGTGATTTATACATTCTTTTGCATTTTATATTGTGCTATGGAATAAAAAGAGGAGGGCTAGTTCTGTCTTGAATTATGACTTAGAAAAGGCACTGAGTTGTGGGTTGGTGAAATCACCCCTAGAATACCGCAGTCAAGTTGGGGCATCACAGCCCCAGAAAGAGGCAGTGGGTAAATTGGAGGGAATTCAGTGGCAAGCAAAAAAAAAAAAAAAACGGCATTGAAAGACATGACTTACAGGGCAAGATTGATGCACCAGACTATATGCGTATCTGTAAGTGCAACTCACCTAAGTGATGACTCAGGTGATAACATGATAATACTTGAGAGGCACGAACAACTGCCGAGCAGGATGAGAACTGGCCTTCAAGGGGCTCCTCACTCACGGAGGGAAATAAGGAAGGCTTTCGAGGGCAAGAAAGGAAGAGTTCAGTGAATACCAGGTAACAATTATACCCACAAAGAACTTAATTCAACTGATTGGGCTTTTCTTTTAAAACCAATATTATGTGACTGTTTTTAGATTATATGATGTGCTAGAGAAAGAAGGAAAGAAATAGATCCCCTGGGGTATGAGTTTTTTTAAACAATTTTATTTTTTAATTTGTTTGTATTTATTTATTTATTTCTGAGACAGAGTCTCTCTCACTCTGTTTCCCTGGGTAGAGTGTTGTGGTGTCATAGCTCACAGTAATCTCAAACTCTTGGGCTCAAGGGATCCTCTTGCCTCAGCCTTCTGAGTAGCTAGGACTACAGGTACCTCCACAATGTCCCACTAGGTTTTTTATTTGTAGTAGAGAGAGGGGGTCTTAATCTTGCTCAGGTTGGTCTCGAACTCCTGGTCTTAAGCAATCCCCTGCCTCGGCATCCCCATGTGCCAGGATTACAGGCCTGAGCCACTGCTCCCGGCCTCCCTGGGGAATGACTGATGGGTAAACCCACAATTACAATGCTTTTCCTAAGGGCCGTAGAGTCTTTGGAACAGGCCTATCCAGCAAGGCAGACTTAACCAAGATGACTTCTATAACTTTAATGTCGATGCTAAATCTTCCGCAAACTGCTAGGAATCCAGTACATAAAAACATTTGACATTTTTATATAACCCTTTTCTTGCAGGTGTATAAAAACAGTCAACATTATTCATGGAAATATAAGGGACTAAAGTACCATCATGCATAATTCCTGTAAAGGTTCTTGTTCTGTAAAAATGTGTTTGAATCTAAACTCTTCAGTTTATTCTTTTATAAAATATAGTCTTAGGATAAAATAATCTATAATTTCTAATTTAATTAAGAAAGATTATAACATAATGTTTTTAAATCACTAATCTCTTAGTAAGTACTAATGTTTAAATATTTACACATATTTTTTCTGTATTTCTGTCTTCCAGATATCCCAGTAGTCAACATAATATAATATTATAATACATTAGTCAATATATTTTTTTTGTAAAGGTCTAGAAAGTAAATGTCTCAGGCTGGGCATGTCATATGATCTCTGTGATAACTACTCAATTCTGCTGTGGTATTGAGGAATTAAGCATAGACAATATGTTGAAAAAAAAAGGTGTGGCTAAACCCCAATAAAACTTGATGGAAACAAATGTGAATCTTATATAATTTTCAAGGATTATAAAAGTTGCTCTTCTTTTAATATTTTCCTCAACTATTTAAAAATGTAAAACACATATCTTGTTTAATGGTAATACAAAAATAAGCAGCGAGCCAAGTTAATAAAATTTATGTCTGATCACATTACTTATTACAGGACTAAGTGACTTTTGACTCTTTGACATATTGAAATCTCTGAATGAAAGGGAGATAGGGAGGGAAAGCCCTTTGGCCACAGCAAGCTGACAGGAATTTGTAAAAAGCAATAGTGATGACCCTGGTGATGACAAGAAATTTGTGTTATTATTATATGGGATAACCTCAGGGCTTTTCTGAATTATTACGAACTTTTACCTCCCCCAAATAACCAGGCACATTTCCCAAAAAGGAAGGACAAAGCAAATAGCAAATGTAAATGTATTCTATGCTTCTCTTCTTTTCAGATTTCCCCAAAAGAAAAACAAAACAAAACAAAACAAACAATAAAAAAACCCTCCTTCTGTGCTGTAGGACAAAAATAGGAAATACAAATATTTTTTTCAGCACCTAAGTCTCTTTTTGCATGTGTGACTCATGGAGGCAATCTCTTTCTGTGGGTTAAGCAATCAGGCATTGGGTATCTCCTTTTATTTCTGAGTTGGTAGTAAGCAGATGAAATGTTATTCAAATATGAGAATTAAAGCAAATAGGGTAAAAATCACAATTAGCATTAACTAAGTATTCCCATAAATTAGAATGTCTATGAAAATGGCCATTCTGAGCACTGTGAGAAATAAGCCTTAAAGGAGCATCCAGACAGGAAATGGTCATCTCCAGAGGGTCATCGTCTGAACTGCCACCTCCAGCTCTGGGGTGACTTCTCCCTGCACCTGCTGCAGCCTGAACACTTATCCTGTCTTGTCTAGGAGAGAAAGGGATAGTTTTGATTTCTGGTACTGTCAATGCACACACATGAGGGCACGTATATCATTGCAACTATGTAGAAATTATTTGCCTTTTCAGCTTTACACAGTTGAGTAAAAATAAGTTGGGACTTCCTAACTGTGGCTTGTCCTCAGATTTATAGGAACAGTTTTATGTTCACCAGTGTCTTTTAATAGGTCTATTGCATCAAAGCTGGCAATACAAAATCTGCATTATACTTTTCGATGTTTACATGGCAAGAGACAACAAATTCTCTTCCTGTGGGAGAAAAATATCTCAGAATACATGCATAAAGGAAAGAAAGGAAAATAAATGTACCAATATTTAAATAGGTATCAGGCCAGTCGAATCACTCCTGTTTTCTAAATCACATGAACCAGTAAGACTTTATAATAAAAGAAAATTCCCTCTGCAAAACGAATTGCAGATTGTGATCACTGCCACTACCTAAACTATATGTTCTAAACCAGTACAGAGAGCATGAATTCCAATGAGAAAATATTGCATTATCAATTTTAGAGGAAATACATACAATTTCCACAAATTTATATGTGTTATGAAGTAAAATTCAATTAGTTACCAGATCTCTAGGAAAATAAAAATGGAAAATACATAAAAGGGAAGATGCACTATAGTTTAAGAACAAATGGAATTGGCTGACTCAAATATGATATATTAAACAGGACATAACAAGAAGAAGCTCCAGAAAGTGAGTGTCCAGAAAATGAAGGATGAAATGCAGTTGAAGGATGTGAATCTTAAGTTTTCCTGCTCAGCTCCAGATCATCAGAGCCAGGCCTTGAAAAGGTTATTGTGAAAATGGAACTTAGCCTAATGTTTAAAACCCATGTAGTCAAGGGCCTGGATTCAAGCTCAAGCTCTGCTACTCACCAGCTGTGTGTCCTTGTGCAAGTTACTTAACCTCTCTTTGCCATAATCTTTCATTTGTAAATGGGAATAGCACCTATCTCATATGATAATAATTCTGGGTATTGTAAAATACTCAAAACAGTACCTGGTGGAGAGTAAAAGCTGAAGGTTTTGGTAGTGAAATTAGAGTTTCGGTTTCTAGATCCTTTATTACCTTTGTTCTGTTTTCTAAGTTTCCCCCAGGTGATCACAGCTGTCCTGTGTGTCCACCTTGAGTCTCTCCAAAGTTGAATCCAGACTCCACCCTGTTCCATCATCTCATTCAACAACCCCTTCCCCTCTCTTTAAATCTTGCCTTTCCTACATCTTAATTCTTTTAGCTTGCTAAATCTGATAAGCATCTAATAATAGCTAAATTTTTTTAAGGCAAACTCTGTTCCGGATACAATGCCAAGTTCTTTTCATTTATCAAGTCATTTAATTTAATTTAAACCTGTGAGGTAAGGACTCTTCGTCTTATGGCTGAGGAAAGTGATACTCAAAAATCTGAATAAATTGCATGAGATCACACAGTAGGAAAGGCAGGACATCCAGGCTGAACAGAGACCAAAGGACCAGGGCTCCACTCTCTACCTCAGTGTATCTCTACATTCCCTTCACTGCAAACAGAATCAGGTGCCATTGTGGATACACTCTCTGTTACGGGTACACAGAAGCATTTTCACAAAGGCCTCTGCACACAATGTCTAACTTGGAATTTCAATTTCTAAAAAACTAATGGAAAAATGCTGTAGAATCACAGACACGGCTCAAATCATCCCCTCTTGTGTGACTTTGCACATCCTTCCCTCTGACAAGCTTATAGACTTTTATAAGAACTAGGATAAATTTGTTCTTTAATGAAGGAACCACGAAGGGTGTCCTTCTTGTTTCTTCCTTAATGGAAACAAGACCTCGTCCAGTGCCAAGTGGCAGAAATACTTTGGCTTGATTTCTCAGCACGGGGCTATCATGTGTATACCAAGTATAAGTGGGAGGGTAAGGAGGGGTCTTCTAGTAAGAAAAGTATTAAGGATCTGAGGATGGGGAGTGGCCCTATTCCTCTCCCCTTGTGCCCCTAAAGAAACATTGGCCTATTATATACTATTTCCTCCCAGGTGATGTGATGATGATTATTGTATATGTGTGTTTATACACACACACACACACACATAAATATATACAATCACCATTATGTATTAAATATATATATATTAAATATATATTTAATTCACAGTAACTATCCATTTCTCCACTGAATATTCCTGATAACTGTTGAGCTTCATCAGGACATAAAACCATTACTTACTCAATTTTGATATGAGGACAATTAAAGACAATTAATGACACAGTGGGGGTGCGGGAAGGGAAGAGCAGAGAGTGAAAGAATGAGGAAAGGGTGGGGAAAGGAAGAGCAGAGAGAGGGAAGGAGAGAGGGGGTGGGGTCTTGGTGCGTGCCACACTTTTTGGGGGCAAAATACGATTGTAAGAGGGACTTTACCTAACAAATGCAATCAGTATAACCTAGTTTCTTGTACCCTCAATGAATCCCCAACAATAAAACAAACAAACAAAAAATCCCATTACTTATTTCTGGAGCACTCTGCAGTATTTGATCACCCTTCACAAGTAGAAAATACATGTCATGTTTTTGAGGTGGGGAAACATAAATCTGTTGAGGGAAATGGAGGCTCAATTTAGCAAAAATGGCTGAGTGAGCACCTTCAGGAAATCAGGTGAATGACTTAGTCATCAACACATCACTTGTGACTGTTTTTTCTAATCTTTGTATTTTCAGATTTTGAAGTGTTAGTTCCTTAAGTCTTCTCAGCGTCTCTGCATGCTGTGAAATCCTATAGCTCATAAATTCAGTTTCAATTCAGAAATAACTTCTCAGGCATGAGCTTTCAGAGAGGAAATGTTAAAAACCAAAATTAAGGAAATGTTCATTACTCTCCTTTCTGAACAAGATGCTGCCTGGCCGCGGTTACTCAGTTCAAGTCACTATATATGTAGAAGCCCAACCAGCCAGGTCTATTTTTCTACATTACTACTCAATAATTTGCTTGTAATTCATCATCATGTGTTTAATTTTAAAATTAATTCTCCAGCCAATTTTAAGATTAATGACTGACTCTTTGTTTCAAAAGCTGACTATATTATGAAAAACACTCAAGTGAAAAATAATTAATCTGGCTTTTTAAACTGTCTTTGCATTGAGTTTGGATGGGTGTATTATCAGTCCCATAAACTGGGTCTAGTGTTTTAATGAAGGGAAAGAAAAAATATATAGATAGATAGACAGATAAATAGATAGACAGATAAGTAATCATTTTAAATTTTCAGCAGGTCAGATTCTCAAGAGGTCAAACATGTCTTTAATTCTGGAAGAAAAATTCCCACTATGAGAAGAAAACTGAAGAGAGGTGTCTACAACATACAGTATTTCATTTACTGATTGTTCATGGTCTTTGGAGAAGATATTGTCGAGTACATGTTATAGGTACATGAGGAAATCCAGGCTCAGACAGGTCACCCAGCCTGACAAAGGACAACACATCTGGGGAGACCCTGCTCACCCCTCTGGCCACTCCTCCCGTTCCACTACATGCTCATGGGTTCAATTTAGGCATTCCAGGAACACAGCGAGCTCTTTGTGACTTAGGAAATTTTTGCACCGTTTTGCACCTTTCATTCCTCTTTGCCAGATTCTTCTTCCTTTCATGTTATCAGCATAGACCTCTTCAGGCCTTCCATGTCCATCCTGTCTAAAAATAGACCTCCTTTTTTATTCTTTCTCAACGTGCTGTGTGTTTACTTCAAAGTAGTTGACTTTAGAAGATAAGTAGTTTCTTTTTAAAAGATGGGGTCTCACTTTCTCACCAAGACTAGATGGAGTGCAGTGGAGTCATCATAGCTCACTGTGACCTCAACCTCCTCGGCTCAATGGTCCTCCCACCACAGCCTCCCAATAGAAAGGGTACATTAATTTAGCTGATTTTTGCCGTTTTCCTTCACACATTCACAGGAATGAAAACTCCAAGAAGGGAAAATTTTAGGCTATTTTTTTATAAGTCCCATTGTATACCCAGCATCTGGTGTGGCATCTACTATATTTAAGGACCCCAGTAAGTATTGTTAAAAGAAGAGAAAAACGAGGAGGTCAGTGGAAAAAAGGACTGAGTCCAAACTCAGTCTGACTGTGGGATGTTGGCTTTTGTACAGTTTTGTGTCCTAGGGAAGGAGCAGGCCCAGTGCCTTGCTATCAGTCAGCAATTCCTCCTGCAGAGAAGACCCACCCCAGCAAGGGGGCCAAAGATGACCAAGGGGCAGCTCCAGCCAGGAACCTGTTTGCCTTCTTGTGGAAAAGGAGCTCAATCTTCACCTTTGTATGATTTCTTTTCCCTGAAGAAAAGCATCTTCTTTTATACTTTCTTTCATTCTTCTCTTTATTGCTATTTTTAAAGGTGTTTGTGTTTTCTAAGGCATTCAGGTCATCTGGACCACTCTTCCCTGCCATCCAGGCTTGCTCTTGGCTTCAATGACATGGCGGCTTACTTCACCCCTGACGTCTCTTGCAAAAGAACGAGGTGCCACTGTGTCACCATTTCTACTTTCCTTTAAAAATTAAAATGAGAGATTTTTTTTTTCTTGAAAGTTTGGCCCCAAAACATGGATGTGCATTATACACAGGGACATATTATGCACAGCTAAATATGGTAACTTGGCTTAATACTGTTCTTCTGTCATTTTCATCCCATTGACTGAGACACTAAATGAAAGATTTTTTTTAACTTTCTAATCCTCAGGTGATGGTCAATTCTATGTGTCCACTTGACCAGGCCACATGGTGCCCAGATATTTGGTTAAACATTATTTCAGGTGTGTCTGTAAGCATGTTTCTGGGTAGCATTAACAATCAAATCAACAGGGGGCAGGGGCAAGATGGCTGACTGAAAGCAGCTTCCGACAGAGGCTCCTGTCCAAAAGCAAAGATAACATTCAGAAACTGCCAAATTGAGCTGAAGACTGAGAGCCCAGCTGAGAGAGAGAGAGAAAGAGAAGTGATAGCCACAGGTCACCTCTGAGGCAAGCTGTGACATCCAAAAACCAAGCTTCAGGCAGAAAAACTGAACTAAAGTTTTCCACCATTCTGAACTTCCAGGACACCCTTCCCCCCATACCTGATGCACCATAAACCTGACCTCTGCTGAAACTGAGGGAGGAGGACTTGAGCAGGACCCACTCTCCCTATATGCCGGATCAGGCTGTCCACCAGGTAAAAGACTCGGGGCCCACTGAGCCCCAGGCAGCCCCCAGGCCAGGGACGCTGCTGGGACCCCCACACGGCTCTGATCTGAGCCCCACTGGGCTTTGGCCTACAACCTGCAGTGGCAGGGAACTCAGCTGGGACCCCCGGCAGGCCTTGGTCCCAGCCACCAGCGGCCAAGAACTCTGTTGGGACTTCTACGCCCGCTGATTTGCACCCCACCAGGCCTTAGCCCACCACCAGCAGTGGCCAGGAAGTCTGCAGGGACTCCCCCATGGTGCAGAACAGTGCCCCGCCCAGCCTCTGCCCACAGTCCACCGAGACCCCTGCCCAGCTCTGATCCATGCCCCAGGCCCACCACCCACAGTGGCCAGAAACTCCACTCTGCCAGGACACCCATGCAGCCCCAATTGGCACATCGCTGGGACTTGACCCTCTGCCAGCAACAGCCAGGAAGTCCACTGGGACTCCCTCCCAGGGCAATCTGCGCCCTGCCCAGCCTCAGCCTGCTGCCTGCCAGAACCCCCATGTGGCTCTGATCCACACCCTCTGGGACTTAGCCCTCTGCTTACAGCAGCCAGGGACTCTGCCAGGCCTTGGCTCACCACCTGGCCTGCTGTGGCCAGGGACCCCTCTGGGACCCCCATGCTGGGCCTTCACCTGCAGCCCACAATAGCCAGGGGCTCCACCAGGAACCTGCTAGGCCTCCGCCTGCCTTCCCAGGCCAGGAACTCTGGGAGCCACACAACCCACCTCCTCCCCTACCCTCTCTGCCTCCACACCGCCCCGCCCATCTGGCCAGAACCTAGGAGGCTGCACTACCCATGCCCTCCCTCTGGATACCTCCTCCCAGTCAGAAATTGCTGAAGGCATGGGCTCCCCTTGCAAAGGCCACGGGGTGCCCCATCCCATGCAATGCTGCTTGATCCGGGGGTGCCAAACTCTGGAGCTGCTCCTGCAGCCAGAACTCCCTAGGTGGGGCAGTCACAAAGGAGCTACACAGGGTCACTCCCTACAAAGAGCCAGTAACAACAGAGTGATCTTGCTGGGGTCTGATCTGGGAGAGACACCTCCCCAATTCTGAGGATGGTCATAGGCAACAGTGAATAATAATCATGAGGCTGAATCAACAGAAAAACTCTGGAAATATGAATAATCAGAGTAGATCAACTCCCCCAAGGAACGACAAGGTAGATACAGCACAAGATCCCTTGCATAAGTAAATGGCTGAGATGTCAGAAGTTGAATTCAGAGTCTGGATAGCAACTAAAATCAGCAAATGGAAGAAAAGATGGAATTAGAATTTCAGGCAGTAATCCAAAAGATGACCCAAAAAATATCTCAAGAACTGAACAAATTCAAAGACAAAATGACCAAAGATTTTGACACATTGAGACAAGAAGTTGCAGCCCTCAAAGATCTCAGAAATACAGTAGAATCCCTCACTAACAGAATGGAGCAAGCAGAAGAAAGGATTTCTGACATAGAAGACAAAGCTTTTAAATGCTCCCAAACTTCCAAAGAAGAAGAGAAATGGAAGGCAAAAATGGATCATTCTCTCAGACAGCTCTGGGATAACTTGAAGAAAACCAATATTTGCATTATAGGGATACCTGAAAATGATCAAGTGGCGTCACAAGGCACAGAGTCTCTTCTTTATAAGATTATGAAAGAGAACTTTCCAGACATGCCAAGAGATTCTGTAATTCAGATAGCAGACAGTTTCAGAACCTCAGCATGACCCAACCCAAATAAGACATTCTCCAGGCACATCATAATTAAGTTCACTAAAGTTAATATGAAGGAGAAAATTCTGAAAGCAGCCAGATGTAAGAAATCCATTACCTACAAGGGGAAGAATATTAGAATAACTGCAGATCTCTCTGATCAAACCTTTCAAGCCAGAAGAGAATGGTCATTGACTTTAAATCTCCTAAAACAAAAGAACTTTCAACCCAGGATCCTGTATCCAGCTAAACTGAGTTCCATATATTATGGAAAAATTAAATACTTCAACAACATCCACATGTTGAAGACATTTGCGGTAACTAAACCAGATCGCCAGGATATTCTTAGACCTGTCCTCTAACTGACCAGCGCAAACCTCCACCATAAAAGTAAACTCACCCAGAAACTATCAAATTTCATCTTCCACAGCGATGAAAGGATTAAAAATGTCCACTGGACTTTCTACAGATTTATCATTACTTTCAATTAATGTGAATGGTTTAAATTGTCCTCTAAAAAGGCATAGGTTGGCTGACTGGATACAAAAACT
>CAUYRH010086245.1:0-39092 GCA_963574655.1 Perodicticus potto
TGAAATATTTCTTCTTATTATATTGTTTATAAGATTTCTGGAATTGCTTGTTTTGTAAAATCATTGTGGTCTATGAGTTTATGATAGTTTGAACTTTGTTATTTAATTTAATTCATTGCTTAATTACTGTTTTTCTATGAATGATTATACTGAGGTTAATATGTTAGCATAGCAGTATTACCAGATAGTTTTTTGTTTGTTGGGAGGTTGGGCTTTGGGGGGGGGCAGAGTTAATACTTTGTATGAAATATCTTATTTTATAACAGTGAAATTGCTTTCTCTGTTGTATTGTGTTTTTTTTTTTTTGAAGTGAAATGTAAGTTTTTGTGTGAGTAGTACTATTATACCTGTGTTGAGTGTTTTGCTTGTACTCTATCACATCATATCTTTGTTTAATTCTTAATAAAATTTTCACTTGTTAAAAAAAAATCAAATAAATAAAAATTTAGAAAAAGAAAAAAAAAGAGATGCTGGTATGGATGCAAAGTGAAAAGAATAGTAATACACTGTTGGTGAGACTGCAAATTAATATAACCTTTATGGAAAACAGTATGAAGATACTGCACAGAAATGAAAGTAGACCTATCATTTAATCCAGCAATCTCACTAGTGGGTATTTACCCAAAGGAAAATAAGTCATTTTATCAAAAATACACCTATACTAGAATGTTTATTGCAGCACAATTCACATTTAGAAGATGTTGAATCAACTCCATGGCCCATCAGTTCATGAAAGGATTAGTAAAATGTGGTGTATGTATATTATGGAAAACTACTCATCCATTGAAAAGGATGACGTAATGTCTTTTGCAACCATTGAGATATAATCAGACATGAATATCCAAAGTGAAGTATCCAAAGAAGGTAATAACAAACATCAATATATACACACTATTAAATTCGATATGCACATGCTCATAGGGGGAAGAAAAACTCAACAGAAATCAAGTAGTATGGAGGGGGAAGAAGAGGAGGGCAAAAACCTACCTAACATATACAATGGATACTATTTGAGTAACAAGTATACTTATAACCAAAAATAATTGTGTACCTGTAATACTTTGAAATAAAAAAATGAAATAAAATAAATACTACGATGTAAAATTTTAAAATTCAACTTTTTTGAGGTGTAAATGACATATAATAAAATATATTCATTCTGTATGTTAACAAATGGATTTTGATAATGTATACCACTAAAATAAAGATATAAAATATTATCAGTACTCCAAAACATTTTTCTAATCCCTTTCCCAGTCCATTTTCAATAGCATGGATCTGCTATTATCGTAAACAAGTTTAGTCCATAGATTACCTTAGAGGTTACCCTTTCTGTACAATTCTTTGAGTTTTGACAAATACAATAAGCCACAAATCTACCATTACAGTATTAAATTTCAAAATAGTTTTACCATCTTAAAAATTCCTGGAATTTACCCATTCATACCACTCCACTAGCTTCTTTTTAAAGTCTCCACATGTTTGTTTTTTCTAGAATAACACAGTAGAAATGATATAATATGTAACTTATTTAGACTGGCTTTTTAACATAGCATGGATTTTTTTATGGTTTTTTTTCATGCCTTGATAGCTCATTCTTTTTTAATACCAAGTCATATCACATTGCATAAATATGCCACAGATATTTATCCATTGTACTATGGAAAGACAACTTTATTATTTAAAGTTTTTGACAATTATGAACAAAAATGCTATAGACATTCATGTGCAATTTTCCACATGGACATAATTTTTTTAATTCATTTGGATAAATATTTAGAGCACAGTTTCTAAATTATATAATAAGACTACATATACCTTTGTAAGAAACTGCCAAACATTCTTCCAATGTGGCTGAGCCATTTTGCATTTTCATCAGCAAAGAATGAGTCTCTATTCCTCTATATTTTCACTAGCATTTGATGATGTCAGTCGTTTGGGTTTTAGTCATTCTAATAGATGTACAGTGGTATTTCATTGTTTTCATTTCACTTCCATAATGACATATGATGTTAAGCATCTTCTCATATGCTTATTTTCCATCCGCATAATGTTGGGGAGTTGACTTTTTAGAAGCATGCCTGATTCTTAAATTGTATTATTTATTTTCTTACTGTTGAATCTAAGATTTTTATATATACAAATCCTTTGTTGGATATGTGCTTTAAAAATGTTTTCTCTCAGTTTGTGGCTTCTTGTTTTCTTAGAAAGTTTTTCACAGAGTGCAAGTCTTTAATTTTAATAAAGGCCAAGTTATCCTTTTTTTTTTCTTTTCTATGCAATAGGTTGTGATATTTTATCCAAAAATTCTAAATTTTTATCTAAAAATCTCTAAAACCAAGACCAATTAGATTTCTACCAAATATTCTGCTTTAAATGTTTTATAGTTTATATTTCACATTTAAGTCTGTGATCCACTCTGAGTCAATTTTTGTGAAAAGTGTAAGCCCTGTATTTAGACTCATTTTGTTTTACATTGGTTGAAAATATTATCTTTTCTTCATTGAATTGTTTTTGCTTCTTTTTCAAAGATTACTGAGTATATGATGGGGATATATTTCTTCATTTGTCATTTTATTTCCTTGCTTTATTTGACAATTCTTCCATCAATCTAAACTCTATTATAGATTTATAGTAAGTCTTAAAATCAGGCAGTGTAGGTCCTCTAATTTTGTTCTCCTTCCAATGTTGTGCTTGCTATTTTGGGCCTTATTGTCTAAAGACAGAAGGTCTATGCTCAGACTGGGCCTCCAGCTCTTCAATGCCAGTGTACATTCAGCATTTAGCAATTTGTCAATTTTAATTTATGTGCTTCTCCCAGTTACAAGCACTAGTGGATTCTGCTCAAAGTATGCTGCAATCATATACAGATAGATAGATGGATATAGATTATAGGTTATTGGTATGGGTTATGACCACATTTCTCTGATAGATCTAAGAAGAGTTGTGGATTTTTCAGTATTTTTCATACAATAAAGGAGTGACTATTCCAATACTCTTTATATATCAAAACAAAAACTAAAAAATCTCTCCTCATTTACTTTTAAATTTTGTTTTATTTTTAATTATTATGGGTACATAATAATCACTTATATTTATTGGTTACTCATGATGTATTAATATAGGGATTAGTATGTGATAAAAAAAATCAAGGAATTTGGGATCCAATATCTTAAGAATTTATCATTTCTTTGTGTTAGAAACATTCCAATTTTATTCTTGTAGTTCCTTGAAAGTATACAATAAAATAATTATAAATATACATAAAGCATGAATATGTTCTCTTCATAGGTAAATAAATATTGCAAATAAGACATATGTCTCCCATTGCTAAGCATATTTCTCTGCTCTGCTCCCAGAATTACCACTTCTGTATCCCTTCCGACATTTTCCTATACTAACATATATGAAGTTGCATAAATATTTGCTGTTACTTTACATACTTATATGACATGTATGTTGTAACTAGTTATTTTTATTACTAAGTTTTTTCCCTACATTGAGTCTTGGGGTGTTAATTGAGATATACTTGCCTTATTTTAATAAATTATTTTAATTACTGCATTTTTCCATTTTCCTTTTGAGACATTTAACCTAACTCCAAGTTTTCTTCATCATAATTAATGCTAGAGTTAACATTATACAGATCATCCAAGGGACTGTAAAAAACTGGTCAACATACAATGGTGGTCAACATAAGGAATTAGACCAATTGTATTTATACATACATGCACTTTTCTTTTTTGCAAGCTTTTATCATAGAATATCATATGAAATCATACATAATCAAAACATGGTAAATCCTCTATCTTGTCTCATTAAAAATCAATACATGTACTGTTTTCTCATGGTTTATTCATTCTTCCTGAAGAAAAGAGTCAGTCTTGATCTGTTTCTTACTATTCTTACAAACATAAGTGGAGGAAACACTCTCAGTGCGGGCTACACCACCAAGCATACCTGGGTGTTTTTCCATAGCAAATGACATCAACTGCATTATAAGATGCCTGATACCACTTCTTTTGGTATCTCTGCAATTTCTGTGTCATCCTCACTTCCTTCTTCCACTTCATCAGCTACTTCATTCACTTTTCCACTCTGTGCTATGGTCAATGTAGCTTGGAAAACTGCTTTTGGGTCAGGTCACTACAGGTTGCCAGCTCATCATCCATCACAACCAAACCTCCAAAATCTATTTCTTCAAATTCTGCCATGGGAGATGGAATGTTTGATGTGGCCAAAGCATTGTGCTCTTGGGTTGTACCAACCAAACTTTCTTAAAACACTTCAGTATCATTTATGGTTGAACTTTATACCAAGTAGAACTGATTTAAAGAACAGCATTCAGAGCATTAACTGATGCAGTCGATGAAGTTGCTTCTACAGCTGGACCCCAAGTTTCTGTTTCAGTAATGACCCGCTGTAGTAGGTAGGCTCAGTAGGGTATTTTAAATGTTTTCACGATGGCTTGTTCAAGAGGTTGGCTTTTGGAGGTTGTATTTGGAGGCAGAAATTTCAGTGTCACGATTTGAGATGATTCACTTGTGGGTGGCTGAGACAGTTGTGTCAGTAGAACAGACTGTTTCTTCTTCATTTCTTGGTTCAATACTCTGTATTCACTCCTCAAATAGAGCATCAACTATTCATCCACATTTGTTTGATCTCTAAGTGATGGGAAGTCTTTGGGCTTCAGGTTCTTGAATATGTGTGGCTTTGGCTATTTCCCAATCACTAAGGGCTTTAGTTTCTCTTCGACTAAGTTAGCTCAAAGAAGAACTGTGAAATGTTCTTTGCAAAGTTTTCCATTCTTACGTTTGTCACCCTTCATGAAAAGGCTCCTGTAAGGCATCACCTTGAAAAACAGTCCACACTCATCAGCATTAGAAATCTTGTCATCATGAAGTCTGTGGTGAAGTTCTATAACATTCTGACAAACTTTTCCCCAACTTCTACTGGAACTTCATTGGTTTCAGAATGTAAGATTGGTAAAGCTCATGTCATACTTTAAATTTCTCAAGCCAGCCACTTAATTCTTGAAAATATGCCACCTCAAATTCCTATTTAAATCTTTTAGCTACTTTTTGGATCATAGTCCAGAGATTTGAGAATTAACTACCCTCGTTTGTTTGAACCAGCTTAATTTGGCTTCATTGACTCTAGGTAGGGAAGTTTTCCTCTTCCTGCACTATAGGGCTCCACTTTCCTTACCATCTCTCTCTAAGTACTCATGCTTACATTTTTGAATGTTGGTTGTTACTAAGTGTGGTCTTGCTAACACCATGTTCTACTGCCTTTCTTTGGCTGCTGCTTTCCACAAAATGTAGAAAATCAACCTTTGTATTAAAGTCAGTTCTTTGAATTATTTCCTTTGGGCCATTATGTCTCTATTAACTGTACAATTTATTAGTAATCATAGGATGTACCTACAATTCAGACCAGTCCTTCAGAGTGAAATAATCTTCTTGATAAACAATAAGATGTTAGTCCTAATCCAGCATGTGGGGGGCAACAATAAAACATGAAAAAATAACTTGAACTAAAGAAAAAAATGATACAACTAAGGAACAAAGCCACACTTTCTCTCCCTTGGTGTAGAGTGGACTCAATTGGCCAATTATAAAGGGTAAATTAATCTGTATGATGCAGTCCACATGGTCAAGGTACAATTTGCAGAGATGTTCAATACATAGAGGTCAGTCTTCCACTGAGAACATGTGGGGTATTTCCAGTCTATAAAAGTTAGGTCAACTTAAGGAGGTGGTCAACAATGGAGGTCTGTACTTTTAACTGTATTAGGAAAGTGAATTTTTCAATAGGAGCTGGAGATGCTCTTATAACCACTAAATCTTCCCACAAGTTTTGGAAAGTGATTCAATGACTTTTTGATTTGAGAGAAAACAGATGACTGTCCTCAAATAATTCAGGACCTTTATGTTACCCTACATCTTCTTAAGATAAGGATTGTGATCTTTTCTGGAATCTCATTAATCAATTTTATGAGCTCACACTGCTCATGAAAGGCAATTACTTCAGATAGTTTTAATAAGAAATCTGTAGCTCAATCAAGTACCAAGTATTAATGGGTCTTAGCTATAAAAAAGAGGTATTTAAAATCAAGTAATAATGCCCTATTTTTGAATAATGTCTGTAAAGTGTAAAGCCATGAATATCTTGATTATTATATAAGACTCTCTATCATAAAAGGCATTTATTTCAAAACAGGAACAAAATGTTTTATATTGATAAAAATTACAGTAAAAATTGGATAATAAATAGTAAATGTTTGCTCTTGGCATATGTTTCCTTTAAGCCAAACAAGTTAACAAATATTTTTTGGGTCCCTACCAAGTGACAGGTACTATGCCAAGGCACTGTGCATAAAATAATAAATAATAAAATGTAAGCAGTTTGCTTTTAAGTAAATGTTAATTATTATCTTCTGTTCCATGTAAGGTATTACAACATCCCAACTTACTATAACCAGAAACTTAGGTATTATTTGAAAGCCCTCAAACTTCCTAAACACACACATCTACACAGTCACCAAGCAGCTAGATGGATTTGGGATCCTTCATAGGGAACATGGTAACAAATGCCTTGATTCATTTACGTGGCAATGTATAGTATCTCTTATACATTTTTTTTTAATCCCTAGAACTGAGAGCAATGCATGCTTTGGCAGATAATAGGTACTCAGTAAACCGTGTTGAAAGAAGTATGTGTATCTAATATTTTCTTGTCCGACCTGAATGCAAACACAAATAGAAATGAGAAGTAGTGACACAGCAATACTTTTAATTCATTCCCTCAACAAACTTAATAACCTGCTTCTAGAAAAATACCACTATAACTTCTAAATAGCATAGGGGTGAATGGATCTTGAATTTCTACCTTCTGCATTACATGTTCATCAATACAAGGTGTACATGTAATCGATGATTGTTTAGAGTATTTCTCATCATCATAAAATAAGCACAGACACAGAACAAGGATAGGTTCATAAGCATCTTTCCACTTCATCACATTCGAATCCAAAGTCTGACTGTCCATCTCTTGAAAACTGAAAAACCGGTCAATGTTTGCTGAATATTAAAAGCGTAAGGTAAAGAATAGGCCAAATTTTGGGGAGGCGGGGGTGTTATTCCATTTTGTTTTCTTTTTATTTTGGAACTTTTGCTTCTTTCCAGGCATCTGCTGTCCATAATTCATTGCAGGGGTTTACTATCTCTGCCCTTCTAGAAGTGCCCTTCTAGGTGCTTTTCTACCTTCCTCTCCACTTGAGAACTATGTATTTTCTTACCAAAGCCCATTATATTCTTTTTGTATTTATATTTGTTGGTCCTCCTCAAAATAACAAGATAATGAAACCAAATTTTCTGTACACACAAGAGAGAACTGAAAACCATTTGTGTCTGTCGTAACTGGGAACTTTTCAAATAGCATGTTTAGATAAATTGTTCATTCTGTTTCTGTTCTGTTTGTTTTATTTAACCTCAAGTGCAAAAGTCATTGCCGGCATTTCCAGGCAACTAAGGAGGGTAAGGTTTGGCTGGACTGGCCAGTTCTCAAGGAAAATGTTTTTGAATTAGAGAACAAAAAATGACAATTTTTCTTTTTTTAGAATATAAATGAACATACTGAGTGGTATCTATTTCAAAAGTCTATGAGAAGTGACATCAGCAGACTGGTGCCTGTGTTAACACTGCAATCTGCAACTGAATTGTTCGTTTAAATACTAGCTATTTTCTTCTTCAAGGTTGTTAGTAATTCTAAAAGCGTGTTTTAGAGTCTGGCAAATAAATCATTTATTTAACTATTGAGTCCTACAGACTTGGTTATAAAATGCTATTGGGGCCTTGGTGTGTGCCACACCTTTTGGGGGCAAAACACGATTGTAAGAGGGACTTTACCCAACAAATGCAACCAGTGTAACATGGTTTCTTGTACCCTCAATGAATCCCCAACAATAAAAAAAAAATAATAAAAAAAAAAAGAACTAACAACTAAAAATCAATGAAAATACTGAAAGAGTAGAAAGGAAGCCATTATCCCACTATCTTACCAGAAAAAAAAAATCTTATTTTTTCCATATTTTTTTCTAGCCTCTCAACTTGTGCATAAGTACTTATTTTGTCCTCTTCCCAAGATTGAAGCTACCTGAAATGGCCCTTATGAATGCATGGCAAATGTATGCTATTTTTCTTTCCACTTTCTTCTTTTTTTCATCTTCAGTCTTCTTTTCCATTTGCCATCCCTGAATACCCTAGAGTTAATAATTTTGTAGCACTATGCCCTATATTGAAAGATCAGCTCAAATCTCCCACCAAATTGTTTTTAAAGACTTTTTAGTTTTCTAAGAAATGACCTTTCAAAAATAAATAACTTTTCATCTGAGTTTAGAGTTTAAATTTAGCTGGATAATCAAGAAAACAGCCACATTTAAGTTTCCACTTGGTCTTTCCACTTCTGAACTTACTTTTCCCGAGTAACATTTTTTTCCTACCCCTTCCAAATAACACGTGCTCATTTCTCTCCTTTTATACCATGATAAAGCAAAGTAAGATTGTTTGTCTTTACTTCTTACCTTTTCCCTGATGTACATAAATGTAAAACATCCCATATCTCCAACCAATAAAAATAAAATAAAATCATAGGAAACTGAAGGTTGGGATGGAACAGAAATGTTGACAATTCAGAAAAACAGGATAGATAAGAAGTAGAAATGTGTCTCACAACAAAGTGAGCTAAAAGGTCTAGATATCATGGAATGAAAGAAAAGAAATGGACTCCTCAGGGCAATGAGGACCTTCGGGAATCTGTCAGGAGAAAACTATGAACGGTGTCAAGAAAGGGGTAGAAGACCCTACAGTCCCCATGGAGGAACGGGTGGAAACCCCAGCTACAGCAGTAGAAACCTCCAGATCTCACCCAGAAGGAGGTTACTATGGCTCACAAAAGATAACTGAGTTTGAAAGAAAGACTGATTCTCCATGTTTCTCTGGATTCTTTCTTTTGGAATTGGACTGTACTACTACACCCTTCTGATGTTAATAACTTTGCAGGGAAAATGGCCTTTTCTGGGCCTTCAACATAATATACAGTTGAGAACTCAGGCCACGGAAGGTTTAGAAAGGAAAGTGATGGGAAAGATCACTCTCTACTAACGCAAAGAGTATGATTTCATGTCATTGAGCGAGGTGAAAAGCACTTTGTAAACTCTTTGTTAATATTATTAGTCACTCTTAGTGCATTTTCCTTATGCACTCACTCATCTGGGTCCTTTGCTAACCTCCAAGTCAGTGGTTTTTAAGCCCTCGGACCTCATTACTTTTTTACATACAGAGAATCAGTGACTCTCCTAAGGAACTTTTTATTTTTGTTGATTTTATATACATATATACGTACACAGAAATCTATATTTTAAATTAAATCAAAGTTTAATGTTACCTGTTTTTTAAACATAGTTTAAAATATTGTTAAGTCCATTGTATGATAACATAAATAACATACACTTTTTGAAGAACAGCTATTTCCAATACCTCATAACAATTCGAAAAGAATGGCATTGCTTTACCTTCCTCTTTGATATGCAGATTAACAGAAGAGAGCTGCATTCTCAAATATGCTTCTTCATTCCATCTCTTGTGATATCACATGCTGGGTAGTCTCTAGAGAATTAATTATACTATATTCCCATGAGGGAATAAAACGAATGACTAATGGCTTACCATTATTAGGAAAATCATATTTATCTCATGAATTCTTGAAAGTATCTTGGAGAGCCATACTTTTTGAATCTCTGCCCAAACTTATTGTAGATCTCAGATCAGCCTAACTCTCTATGCAGAAGAACATAATCTAGCTGTTCTCCTATTCTCTACCTTGCAAAGACATTGCTATGATTAGTCCCTCAACAAGGAAATTAAATCATGTTTTTTTGTTTTTGTTTTTGTTTTTTATTGTGGTTGTTTTTTAATGTGTCCCCTAAATCTTAAAAATTATTTTGCAAACACTTGAGGATTATAACAAGTACAACAAAGAGCAACTTCAGTGTCTTTATATACTTTATCTTACTTAAATTTCATCAACATCCTGGTCCACAAGTAAATAATCTATATCCTTGTGCCCATTTAAATTATGAGAAAGCTGAGGCTCTTTGAGGAAATATGATTCTCTTAAATACAATGTATTAACTTAAATCAAGAGACACATGGAGTTGAATATTGTGTTAACAAAGACATCTGGCAATGGAGACTCCAGAATCCAGTTTATAATTTAGCTTCTGCCTACTGTTTGGCAATGAGTTTAACTTCTCAAATCCTCTCCTTATAAAAGTATGAAGAGGTACAACATGAAGTTAAATGGTTCATCTATTAAGCCAAAACTTACAAAATTAAGAAAAGAGTAAGATTTTGACTTAGTTATTCCTCAGCTCTCTATAAAAAAGTAATTAAACCATCAATACTTCTTTTGTTCACTTTATTTTCAAACCTTTTTTTACGAGTATTTGGTGGCTCTTCAGTGTAGTCTGTGGAGACTGATCCCAGTATGACCAACTAAGGAGGAGTCACTGACTGGTTCATCCGTCACTCAGTGCTCCAGACACAGAAGGAAATGATGCGGTAACATTCCACACTAACTTCTCTTTGGTGAATACAGAAATAATTCAGAATAAGCAAGTTCAAGCTTGAATTTATGATGAGGCAAAGTCCATTAGTGTTCCTGCAAATGCACCTGAATTCTCATGTGAAGGATTTTAGGAATTGAAATAAGCCTTCTAATTATCTTTAGACTGAAGCATATTAGACTGAGCACTATTCCCCCTGTACCAGGCTCTCTTGCTAGGAAATGGTTTGGGAGAACTATTAACTCTTCAGGGGCTGTAAGGTCCTATTTTGGACAGATTGACACTTAGCAGCAAAAATTTTACATTTCAGATAAATACCTCTGGGTTTCTTCTTTATGTATATAGGCTATATGTGATTGGTCTCCTTCCACCCACCAAGGGAGAAACCCAGAAAAGTTAGAGATACAATAGTTATACTTACATTACATATAATACTTTTAACTAAGAATGGCACTAGTGGCTACTTAGGCTCTCATAAGTCCTCCTGTCACTTAGTACGATCAGATTTCAGATCTTGCTTCATGTTAACTTTCACCTCTAAATTATTTGGAATCTTTCAAGCATAAGTATTTCAATTTATAGATTCTAAATGTATAATACATTCAGTAGGACAAGTACAGAAATCTACAACTTCTTCCAAGAAATCTCTAAAGCCCCTTGAACATTTTTTTTTTCATCAGAGGCAATATTGATACCTTCTCTTTTTCCTAAACCAAAATCCAAGGTCAAGTTCTGATTAGTCTGCTTCCTAGTCAAATCAGTTATCCCTTCCAACATTAAAAGGTTCATTCTCTTTTCCTACCACTATATCTCCTGCTTAAAGTCTCAACAATGTAGTCCTAAATGAGAAAATACTATCCTCTTTGAAATTTGACATACCAAATTTTATGAATACTACTGACCTCATTTAGTGATGACACTCTGCCACATACTGACTTCAATGCCTGATGCCCTAATAACTAGCAGATCAAATTAATGATTGCCATTTTGGTGCAGAATTATAGTATTCTTCCTTCAGGATTTACTTCATGTAATAATAGTAGGTTTTAAAAAAAAATTATCAAGAACATATTTTAAGTGGTACTGTTAAATATTTGATAAAATTTAGATAAAAATCTATAAATATTCAACACATAAAGAAAAACATAATTTGTACTTAAATACATAAATGTATCTATGTGTTAACATAAAGGATAACATGTATCTTTATGTTATAAAAATATCCAAACTTCAGGGTGGCGCCTGTGGCTCAAAGGAGTAGGGCGCAAGCCCCATATGCCGGAGGTGGTGGGTTCAAAACCAGCCCCGGCCAAAAACTACAAAAAAAATAAAATCCAAACTCGAACTATAAAATAAACTATTTTCTGCTCCGTGGTCCTGGTGCTTCTTTTGACTTTTTTCTGCAACCGGGTCATTCTTGATGCCAGGTCACCAAAAAAGCCATTCTAGTTTTCTGGTAACTTTCTGTTCTGTTCAATTACCCCAAGTAGAGCTCCCAAGATCACCATATCTGGGAATCACAATTTTGAATTTCCTCTCACCAGGCCAGGAAGGATGGTCCTTAGAAGCAAATCCTCTCCCCATGGAGACAAAAGCAGACATATCATGTATGAGGGTTTGAGGGGATCGGCCTACATGAACAGAGAACTGACAGGAGACGGGATAATGAGCTCCAAAAGCCAAGAAGGAAAGGGGTTCTGAGAGGAGGGCTGGGTAGTCAGAAACGCAGGGATGACACTCCACATGGACAAGCCACTGAAGGTTAGAAAAATATAATGATGTTATACTCACAAAAATGCCCATGTTCTGTTACTTTAAAAACCATGGTAAAAATTCAAAAAATTAGGCAGAGCATAGTGCCTCATACCTGTAATCCCAGCACTCTGGGAACCCAAGTCAGCAGGATCACTTGAAATCAGGAGTTCCAGACCAACCTGACCAAGAGCAAGATATCCTCTCTCTTAAAAATAGAAAACTTAGCTGGGCATTGTGTCAGTGCCTGTAGTCCCAGGTACTCGGGGGGCTGAGGCGGGAGTATTGTTTCAGCCTAGGAATTTGAGGTTGCTGTGAGCCAAGCTGATGTCAGGCTCTAGCAAAAAAAAAACATGGTAGACCAGACCTATAACCAATAACAATATTTTAATTACTTGCACTCAGATAAAGTAATAATTCAAGTTTTCTGTGATCTGAATGAACAGTGAATTCTATGAAGATAAAGACTTTTGCCTCTCTCTTCTCCCCTTTCAGGGGAAAAGATGTTCAAATAATTTTGAATGAATTCAAACTCGCAAAAGCTGGGCATACGGGAAAATAGGATAATGTTTGCAGTTGTTTCAAGCAGTATGAACCATATATGAGAAAGCACAGAAGCATGCAATAATATGACATATTGAGGGATTTATCAGTAGTCTAAATTCCTGGACAAATGGGTGCTTTTGATGAGTGGTAGTAGAATAGCTGTGAGATGAAAAAAATAATCTAAGTACAATGAATCTTAAGGTTTAAACTGAGGATATGATAACATATTTTGAATGCTTTTGAGATTCAGTGAAGAACTTTACACAAGAGGATTAGAGAAGAAGGACACTTTATTATTTAAATAACTTTTAGAGTTCACTTTGTTAGTAGTGTAGGAAAAAAGAATGGTGTGAAACTGCAGATAGGTTATTATAACATCTGGGAGGAAAGTAGGGAAGGCGCCCATGAAGGCAGCTACAGGGTAAAGCAATAGGAGAGACTCCAAGTAAGTGTCAACCAGGAAGCAAAATCGAAAGCCTTGATTAGAAGGTCATGGTGGAAGGGGGGAGATTATAAAGTGAGATAATTTTTCTGGCTTCTGACCTATAAAAGAATGCATGTAAATATTCTCACTGATATAAGAGTAAGCAACAGAGTTACAAGTATCTGGAGAGACATACTACTCCATAATTCCTGAATACAATGATAGCTGTAATTTATTGAGCATTTATTTTATACATGGCAACATGCCGTATGCAAGGCAACCTATCTTAAGGCAAGATGTACACACAGATCAAAGTGGGAAGTTTTTTTTAAGTGGACTGTGAAAAAATTAACAATTTTTTTAAAAGACAAAATGTGAAAAGTTCCAAACTCTAGAAGGACCTCAGAAAGCCTTTCCACAACGTGCCTTTGCTTTTAAACAAATATAACATTAAAAAATAGTACATTTTTGAATTGTTGCCAAGGCCCAGACAGAATAAGAAATCCGCTCCGCCCAGAGTCCCTCAACTCTACTACCCACATGTGTGTCACAAGAGTGGAGAAAAACAGCCCCCACAGTCCCTGCTCCCTGGTGGTGAGCTCACCTTCCATGAAGCCTACAAAGACGGACAGTTACTCAAATCCAATTACAACTTTCCTTTAATCAGTCATGACTCTTTCAGTTAGATCTTTCTCTTTTATCTCCTAGAGGTAACACATCGCATCAAGCAGGTAAAAGTGAAAATTCTCATAACATGATAGACTCTATAAGGACTAGATGAGATCTGTTGGCTTTCTTCCCTGCACTTTTTAATACCATCTGTATCATCTCATGAAAATAGAATACACAGTTTTGCAGAACAATGCTCTGTTAGCTTAAGGTTCACAAGCCCATCTGATTGTCATGTGGGTGAAAGCTAAGAATTCCATTTCCTCGGAAGGCAAGTTGATCCAAGTTTACCTTACATGCAAATATAATTTAGTCTTCTATTAAATACCAATTGACACCTACATTTTGTAAGTCAGAAAACTAACAAGGAAGTTTAAATACATTGCCCAACATCACATAATTACCAAATAGGACATTCTTGTCCAGTCTTAACCACTTCCTGGTACCCATCCCACCCCCCATCAGTTCAGCAATTGTCCTTTTGAAATTGTAAGTTTTCTGAGATATTAAAATAAACATAGTTAGTTATGGTTGGATATTATCCAGAGTTGCAGAATAAGGCCTAGACTTGTGAGATCGATCTGATTCTATCAGAATCAAAATGTAATGAGTAAAGGTGGAGAATTACACAATATTGCCAGAGAATAGTGGGAAACAATATTGCGTTCAGAAATAAATTTTTATGTGCAACAAAATGGTGCATTTCTGTTTCCGATAGCATTCATCATAGATGAGGCCAGATAAGCAGTTCATCTGCTATAAGGTTCTCTATACAGATGCATACAAGACCAAACACCTGTTTCAATGAAAGTCTCCTTTTCTACTCTCAGTTTTGTCATCCAAATGAGTTATTTCTTTTATTCTGTTTCTTTCATGTGAGAACACTGAGTTCAATAGGAAATGCACACCTTTATATTTATACAAATTAGGCAATAGATTATTCTACCTCAAAGATATGCACATAAATAAATATTGATTTTTAATAGCATTACTTGAGAACTGTAAAATATAGATATCAAAAAAATTCTATTTCTTTTATATAAGGACACTGAGTTCAGAAGAAAATATATACCCTCTCATTCATGCAAATTAGACACTAGGTTATTATATCTCAAAAGTACTTATGTCTAAATAAATATTGAATTTTATAGCATTATTTGAGGATTATAAAATAAAGTTGTAAAAAAGGCAAGTAGTTTTACAATAGTTTTTTGAAGAAAACAGATGCAATGTATAAATAGAACATTAATGACAGCAGCCTTTTGAATCACCATAATTAAATGAAACTCACTTTTTTCTTGCTGTATAATACTCTATATCACTATGATAATTTGATCTACCACTTGAATGAGGCACATCTTAATTACAACAGATAATGCTATAATGTAATTTTACTCAGTGTTTTTATATAAAATTTCTGTACATTCTGGTGCTACTAACTCTGAATAATATTTTCTTCAAAGTGGGGTTCCTAAGTCATAGAATACATAAAATTTTCACATACTTTTACATAATTTTGTAGCTATTTGGTGCTTAACAGCTGATGTAATAAAGTACTGGTACCTTTTCCTCTTGTCCACCACTCAATTGAAATCTCTTATTTAAATATGAGGTATCTGTCAATCTAATGAATAGGTGAAAATGGAATTGTTCTTTTGGTTACGTTACTATTTTGTTTTCTTTTTCATACAAGCAGAGTATATGTCAGTAGGTTATTTTGATTTATTTTAATGTATATTCCTTTTACTCTTATATGTTTCCTTAATCTATGGGAAACTAGATAATGGATTTGTCTTTCATTCTGATTTAACAACTTATAAGTTCTTCACACAATTTAAATGCAATGATTAATCTCTCATGTGTGTTCCAAATATTCTCTTAAACTTTTGGTTGTTTTGTAATTTTATGTCTGCACTGTATTTTTTCCCTCTGGCTATGTTTCCAGATAAAATGTATATGTATTTTCTTTGTAAATTGAAGTTTAATAGATATTTTCTTATAAATAGCCACTTATGCTAATACTTGTTAAATAAATAATTCTTTTTCTTTCTAAGCATATAAATTTCACATCAATTTCTTTTTAGTAACTAATTTTAAAAATGTATTTATAACAATAATAATGTAATTTAACCTTACCCTTTGAAATTTTTAAGACTTTCTTCTGAATTGTTTTTCTTCCCAAAGAATATTTGAATTATTTTGTAACGTTTTGTTAACTATTTTCTTGTTGATTGCCATGAAAAGGGTAAATATATGTTTGCATTTGAAATCCAGCATAACATTTTATAATAAGATATCTATTTATTGCATAGAATTTTTATACTTCACTAAAACCTTAGAGATTTCTTCTTATGATCTGAACCTTTATCTCTTAATTATCCCTTTCATTTTCAATGTTTTCAGGGTTATACTGGTATTTTTATTTCTTTATTTTTTCTTTTTTTGTCTGGGGCTGGGTTTGAACTTGCCACCTCTGGCATATGAGGCCGGCACTCTACTCTCTGAGCCACAGGCACCACCCAAACTGAAATAGTTTTCAATGAAGAAAGAATCTTCTCATTAAAAGTTAGTTAAATTTTGTGATTAAACTATTTTAACGTGAAAGTTTTTAAAGTTGTCTTTAGTCATTTTTACAACTTTTCTATCACTATTATAATTTTAAGTCAATTTTATTAGTTTATATGTAATCAGAAAACCACTGAGTCTAAATATTAAAATTAATGCTGAAAGGTTGCATATAAAATTTTAGTCATTTCTACTTTATGATTGTATGTCTTATCATCCTTAAGTATTATAGTGTTTTTACTTGATCTTTTTTTAATCAGACTCATCAAAAACTTCTCAATTCTATCAATCTCTCCAATTTTGTTTTGATTTTATATATTCCTTCTGCTTATATTTTAGTTTTATAATTTCAGCTCTATCTTCATTTATTACTTTCTCCTGCCTTTTAACTTTGTAATATTTTTTATGTAAAAAAATTTCTTCATTCTATATACTGTATTTACTCATTCTCTAGATTTTTATATAGTCTTAGAGAACATTATTCTTTCTTTTGGTAATTATAAGGACACTTAAGAACAGTCATTGTCCTCTGAAAACAACTTAGGCGTCTCTCAGAAACTTTTTTGTTAATTTTAACTTGATTTCATCTTTAATCCAGAGATTATTTAGAATATGTATTTTCCGAAGCTATTAGTGCTTATGATTGCTATTACCAAGAATCAATAAGTCACTGAGTTATTTGTCATTGACTCAACAGTGTTATTCAATAATAGAGTGAAATCCTGTCATTTGTAATGATGGATGGAACTGGAGGACATTAAGTGAAATAAGCCAGGCACAGAAAGATAAATATTACATGTTCTCACCCATATATGGGAGCAAAAAACAAAACAAAAAAAAAAGAAATGACCTTATGGGAAAGAGATTAGTTTGATGATTACCACAGCCTGACGAGGGTGGTGGTGGGAGAGTTAAGAAGACAATGTTAACGGATACAAAAATACAATTAGATGGATTTAATAAGATCGAGCATTTAGTAGTACAATAAGGAGACTACAGTTAATAATATATTTTATACTTCAAAATAACTAAAGTAGTGGAATTGGAATGTACATAACACAACAAAAAAATGATAAATGTTAAGGTGATTGATACTCTAATTACCCTGATTTGATTTCCTTTTATCTTTTGAAAGCATTTTAGATACTTTCCAATCATGCTTCTAAATCCATCCATTGATTTTCACATATAGGTTTTTTTCATTCTTAAATAATTTTATACACTTGCTTCTCCTCTATTCTTATCGATTGCCTAGCTTTCTTAAATATGCTTTCTATGCTATAAATAAACCTATTAAATAAAAACTTTCTCTTTTATTTTCTAAGTAACTTGTGTATTTTTATGTTTACAAAGATGTCTAGCATCTGTCTGCTAAATTAAATGGTACAGTAAGTGACCCTGAAACAAGGTTGCCTGCTTTATTATCTCAGTTTTACAATAACCTATACCAATTTAGAAAGTCAATTATTTTATATGTTTACTTTCTCACCTTAAAAATGGAGATAACATTAACATTTGTTAAATTCAACATGATTAATGAATATGTTTTGGAAAAATATAACTAGTTGGCTAAATGTAAATTTTTATTCCTTTTTTAGAAGCCACTGAAATAGTAGGTTTCCTAATCCAAACAGATCCTTTCCAACCTGGCTTTCTGAGACAGTGACCATTCTCTTTCTCACCAACTGCTCCTTCCATAGTTCTTTCAGCTGTTCCTGTTTCAAGTACTAATGCTGCCAATTTTGTTTGTCTTCTAATAATCCTACATCCTATTAATCATATCACTGTGCCATCAATATTTTCTAGTCTTCACACATTATCATACGATGGGTTATTTTTTTCCACCTGTTTCCCTGCATTGCCAAGATAGTAGCTGAGTCCAAAAGATCACACCTGTGCAATTTGGAACACATCCAATAAACTCTGTAGAATTTAAAATTACATTATCTCTAATTTAGCTCTTTTGGTATAGTATCAGTGAAGTCAAATATTCTATTCCACTGATTTTTCACTCAATTTTTACATGTACTCCTTCATAGCATTTTTCTTTCCAGGGCTTAATCAATTCTGTTAAGCATACTTGTTCTTTCAAAAAGAATGCATGTATTTTGAGCTGGTGCATTTTTCTTCTTAGTTCACATTTTTTTGCCTTTTAAATCAACAGTAAACACTTTATTCCAAATGTTAACAAATTGAATGAGATCGTGGATCTGTGTGTGTGTGTGTGTGTGTGTGTGTGTGTGTGTGTATCTTAGCACACACACTATAGTGGGAAATTTTTTAACTGTGAAAAACTAAGTAAAACATTGGGGAAAGTAACCCTTAAGTCTCAAAGCTGTCTTGTGTGTTTTTTCTTACAAAATGTACTATTATTAATTACCAGTTTGGTCCAAATATAGTGAAGAAGTGTTGCTAACTTGGAACATAATGTAATGACATAATTTATCTCACCAAATGTATTATTTCCTTCCTGAATATTGGTAAAGTACAATCAAATCTTACCTGATGGAATGACATATGTAACTTAAGATCTTATAGTATAAAATGTTACAGCTTAAAAATTCTCAAGATAACTTAATCTTTAGAATTAGAGATTATTTATTCTATAGAACCTCCTAATTCTATAAATCTTATTCTATAAGTTATGAGATTGGTGCACAGATGGATTTACTTATAATCCAATATCACATTTCTGGTTACTTTTTGCACTCTTCAGAATTCCAGACTGGCACTATCTCCATCTCTTTCCTCTAAACTTTCTATTTAATGTAAAGATATTCATATTTGTGTTAATCTTATATGCAGTTTCCTTTCATTGATAACATTGGATCCACATCTGCTAACTTCAACATGCCTATTTCTTATATCTGGTACTAAGTAATTTTTCTTTTCAATGCACTTAAACTACTTTGGGAAACTGGAGCTCTAAAGAAAAACAGAAAAATGAAACTTTTTTTTAAGCAACCCATATTAATAGAATAGCAAATTGAGAGATCTGAGATTAAGTAATAATGTGCTTTGATTCATATATGTCCTTCAGGAACTTGCATAAAAAAAATTTCCTTGCTGTTTTATTATTTCGAAATTAATTATAATATCAAACTAGAATATTCATTTCTAGTCAGACTTTCCTTTTTGAAATAAGGTCAATTTTCAGAATGGTATTCAGTAGAGAAAGTTCTCTTCTGCATTGAGTTAGTAAATACCCTTGAGTCCAGTCTCCTTGTAGAAGAGTTCCCACACGCAGTGTACCTGGAGACCTCAGATCCTCACAGTCAGGTAGGGCTGTTTCTATTGTTATAACCTCTAAACTGAGTATGTGTTGTGTCTGTGAAGAGGGTAGTGAGAGGAAGGGGAACAAGACAAGGGTGGGAACCCCCTGGTGGTTGCTTGGTAGAAAGAAGAAAAGATACAAATGCCATCACACTTTCAGAGACTAAGGTATGTGGGTGGTGTTTCTGGAGCTTCCCCCCCTCTCTAAGGATGGATAGTAAGTAGGTCCTCTGTATCGTGAGCTCAGCATCCGTGGTTTGAATCAACTATGGATCAAAAATATTTGTAAAAAATATCATGTTGAAAATAGAGAGAGTTTTTCTTTCTTTTTTTGAGACAGTTGTTCTTGTCATCATTCCCTAAACAATACAGCATATCAACTATTTACAGAGAATTTATAGTGTATTAAGTATTATAAGCAATCCAGAGATAATTGAAAGTAGGAGAGAAGTTTATATCTGTTATATGGTAAAACCATAAAATTTTGTATCAAGGACTTGAGCATTCATGGATTTTTGGTATCAGTGAGAGGTTGGACCAATTTTGCATAGATACTGAAATGACTGTATGTTCAGTATGGTCTGGACACTTTCGCAAGTTTTCTCAAGAGCAGGTATGTCAGGCCATGACAGGTTTTGCCAGTTCATGATAAATGAAGAAAGGACAAAGAATAAGCATTTAATTGAGCAAAATACATTTAATTTAAAGGAATGTAACTTTTCTGAGAAATCATCCTTATTACTTTTACAACATTAAAATGTCATTCTTCAAATGCTTTTTCACAGGAGATTTTCGTTCATTGTCTCCTGT
The DNA here is from genome assembly GCA_963574655.1 of Perodicticus potto. Taxonomy (NCBI): domain Eukaryota; kingdom Metazoa; phylum Chordata; class Mammalia; order Primates; family Lorisidae; genus Perodicticus; species Perodicticus potto. Next base: position 20,667 of record CAUYRH010086245.1, read on the forward strand.
CAGTCACCGCAGTTTTGAATGTTATAGATGACTGTTACAACAAAAAAAATCATGAAACCATTTTTCTTGATGACTTGAAATTTGTGTCTCTGAGTAGTGATGATAGATAATAAGGCTAACGGGACTTGGAGGGATATAGGTAAGAATTTTGTGTGGGATCTTGCTTATTCATATAAACAATCTGTGTAGCCCAAATCAGTGTGCATGCTGCATGTTGATAGACAAGTTTCAAGCAATACCAAGAAAGAAATGCTGTAATGACTGGTAAAAATGATCCGTTTTTGAAGCTGCCTTCTGGGACCCAGGACCAAGTCTAGGGCCCTAAGATTACCATAAGCATCAGTCTTGGCACCTCAAGGGGCATCTGACCAAATTCGACTGTGGTGAGTGGAGGGACAGAAGAGAGGAAGTGGGTGGGACTGGAATGGGTCTAGTTCAGACCACTGCTGCCATCCCTTGTTGATCCCCCATACCAGACGATAACTTAGAAAACTCAATACTTGCACTTCCAGTGACCAAAACCAACAAGGGGTTGGGTCTGGGCTCAGGGTGCCCTTCTCAGGTGGCCCTGATGGCTGCTCCCAGAGAGGTGTACAAAATTTCAAGAAAGGCACTTTTTAGCGTAGGAACACAGCTCTAAGGTGCAGAGATTATAAAGTAATAACTAATTATTCTCATTTTCCAGATAAGACACAATCTCTCAAAGGGCGTCCACTAGCCAAATAAAGAATGTATTGCGTAACAAGTACCACTTTCTAGTAGCAAGCAGCTCATTTCACGTATGTAATACATTCCCTCCTTGGCTCATCAGAACCTGAAAGTTGTGGCCAATTTCTTCCAACATGTCTAACAGTTTTAATCATCAACAAATCTCCTCCCTTTGGAAGAACTGAATAAGGATCTCCTCATTTACTGTCTAAAAGTTTTGAAAGAGAAAAGCGTCTGAAGGCAATTGATGAACACTTCCTATTCTCCACTTTTAGCAAAATGAGAGGCCCAGCCGATGTGTAAGTTTGAAGTCTACTGTCTCCCTCATCTCCTGTATTTATATATTTCCTATAGTATAATCAGTATTGGAGAAAAGTCACCCACACTGATATTAGAACTGTTCTGTACTGTAAATTCACAATATCATCTAGCAGTTTCTCTAGTCTGTTATTCCAGGGCATTTGTTTTCAACTATGTTCCCATTTTCTAGTTTGTGGATTCACTTTGGTCAACTACAATTTTAAGAAATGTACCTTTTTTTGTGTATTCCCCCACTAAGGCCTATAACACATAATTCTCAAAGATTCCAGAAACAAAGTTGCGCTTTCTGTAATTTAGTCAGACACTTTGATAAAATTTTCATATATATCATTCCTGTAGGTCTTCAGAAGTAAAAATATAACAAAGATCACATAAAGGTCACATTTTCAAGGACTTTCTTGTCACAGAGAAAGTGTTAATAAATGAATTTGTATGTGATTAATCATTCTGAATAAAAAATAGAAGGAAAAGTTTTAGGCTGTTAGAAAAAATCATTTTGTATTGTTAACTATAGCTATTTCATCAACCACCTAGTAAAATTTGCATGCTACGAAACAGTTTATTTACTTTATTTTCCTTCTTGCATTCTGTTGAAAACTTCTTATGATTATTCCTATAAAATGTTTTTAGAGACAATTCAGCAAGAACTTGTACTTGCCTGTATGTTTTTGTTATTAAATTATGCCTTATCAATCACCAGTTGACTAGAGAGATACCAACCAATCACTATTAATTATCCAATCAATATCAATCAATATTAATTAATTAATCAAATTTAAATATCCTAATTAGGTAATTGATGATGATCAAGCTTCTTAATGTTGAAATATGGTCATTTACATCAGCTTTAATGGAAAGAAAGTAAAAACACAAGAAATGTCCACCTGAAGATAAGTGGAATGGAATCTTGAGAATTATGTGATTTTACAAATAAAAAAGCAACAGAATTCTTTTCGTGTGTGTGTGTGTGTGGTTTTTGGCCGGGGCTGGGTTTCAACCCGCCACCATCCAGCATATGGGGCCGGCGCCCTACTCCTTTGAGCCACAGGTGCCACCCCAAGCAACAGAATTCTTTAATTAAGCACTGGCAGTGAACTTTTATGCCTCTTCCTATCATATTTTAAGACAACAGATTTATTGGTCACCATCAGGGCTCACCTGGTCAAGATTCATGCCTTGTTTTGCACGGTTCAAGTGAATGTTATTTGGACTGGAATAATATCCTGCGGGTGGCTTCCCAGACTTCAAACTTTCTTTATTTGTAATTCTATTTACCACCCTTCAAACTGTGCTTTTAAAACACCATGTTCATTAAGCCATATTCCGATTTGAAAATGTTCATTAAGTCTCCATCGGATTAAATGCCAACTTTCTGCCCCCTAAAACTCTAATTTGACTGTCCAATTCTAATCCTACACTCCACATATGAACCCAGTTAGATGCACGGGTCTTTGTGTTTCCTATGCATACCTTGCTCTTTTTTTGCAGCCATAGAAATGTGTATTTACTATTATGCATTCCTGTCCAGCCAAATCAGGACCATCACTTGAGGTTAAGTTCCACTTTTTCCTTATAAAATACAGTGTCCTAATAGTGAGCCTGAATTTGTGCTTTAGGAAATAGTTTCACAGAAAATATCAGTTCATTCATTATATTCTCTAATAAAGCTGATATAAAGAGGCATTTTACAGATGAGGAAATTGAGGCTTAAACAGCCCCTTTGTACATTTGTATTTTCATTTCCTTATCCTCCTTCTAGTATCTTTTTATCAGTAGAACCATTTCCCAATGGATTTATCTATTCTTATATATATCTAAATTATTTGTATTAAGTATCCATTCATTCAACGCCAATCTATTCAGGTCTTACCACGTGCTGGGCATTTTTCTGGGCAAAGTCTCTGTACCAAAAAGTTGATTGTTAGGATCTCCAGAGAGATGGAAAACTCCTTTGTATGAGGTATTACGAAAATTCATCTCCTTGGCAGTGCCTACTGTAGCCACTAGGCAACAAATTTTAAAGGAAGAATAAAATCAAATCACACTATCACTTCATTAGGATAATCACATTTTTAAACAAAAACTTTACAAACTTACATTCTGAACTTCTGACACTTTCCCTTAACTATATTTATACCACAGGCTTTACTTGGTTAACTCTAGTATGCAGAGTATACAGAAAACTTTAGTTTCCAAAGTGTACGGTAAGTGAAACTCTTTCAGGCCTATCACCATAAGTGATTAACCATAGGGTAGTATAACTGTTAACATGGAAGACAATATTTTTAGCCCTAAAATAATTATGCTGAATATTCAGCATCTTTTGCAAAGGCTAATTGAGAGAAAATGAAATACTAAGCTTCTAGGCTGTGAGACTGCAGCTATTAAGATGTGAAACTGTTGCCATTAGAGTCTTATTGAACGTTAATAGAATGAATCTTTGCATAAGCATCTGTTTCTGTTATTTAATCACCTTGACTCCACAAACAAAATAAGTTGAAATTTAGCTTTGGGATGCACTTTTATCTTTAGGATGCTCTAAGCTCAGAGAGAGTGATATATTGTTCCCAACGCAGAACAAAAAGATGCCTCTAACCGTGCTACTCATAGGAGATCAACAACATGATGAACAAAGAAATGTAAATCCTGTCATCTGTTCAGGTGTGAGGAGCAGGACCGTGGCAATGTGCATCATCGCGTTTGAAGGTGAAGTCTGTGACCCAGCTTTTTCCTCCACGCAAGAGGTTGCTAAAAGAACCAATGTGTGACCTCTGACCTCTCCACAGACTACACAAGGGCTGGCTCTTTGTTTAGTGCCTGGGACCACCACTCGCAAGGCCTTTGTTGCTTTCAACTTTGTTTGCTACAGTGAAAGCTTGACCCCTTTTCCCACACTGAGATCACTTACCTTTGCTGCAAAGCAGTAAGGACTAGATACACTGCTGTTGTTGCTTCCCCAAAGCAACAACGAGAAACCTTAGGTGATGAGTTCCACCACCATTTCCCCTTTCTGTGATTTCTTCCAATATTCAGTGCTGCGGGTTTTCAAGAATCCTATTATATAAGTAACATAATTTGCCATGTTAAACATGTGGTTCATTTTGTGATAGTTCCTCAGAGGCAAATGTGAGAAGTAAAACATGTTCAAAAGGCTCCGTTTTTATAAGTGTAAAATAGGAGGCTGAGTGGATTTAGATTTGAATGGACCTCAGGCACAAAACAGAGGTCCCTCTTGATATAAAAGACTATAAAATTTTTGTTCTACTTTAAGATCTCAGGCTGCATTAGAGACTTCTTTCTCTAAGTGCCCGAGGGTAATCCAGTTAAGTCTAGGAAGGCTCACTATCTGAAATTTCTTCAATTACCGTATGAAGGAAGGAATATCACTTCGCTAACTTTGCTCCTCTTAGTGTTATAGGCTTGCAAGAAGTAGAATATTTCTCCACCCAATGCAAATGAAAAGAATTGTAGTTTAGGACATTTGTTTTCCAGATTCTTTTATAAATATAAGGTAATTGTCATCATCATGGGCAGTAGATTCAGTGACGCTTTAGTTAAATGAGTGGACTTATTAAAGCTATATGTGTACTGAGAAAGTGGAATTGCTACTGAATTTCCTTTTGCCTTTCTTTTCTGTTAGCGTGTAAGCATGTTTAACTTCTGTATTAATGTCAGCAGTCGAATTAGAAATGAAAATTTGACTCCCTGTGCTAATGAAAACTCCAGTTTTTAATTCTTGATTAGAGAATCACTTCAGCAATTAAAGATAATCACACATTAAATAAAAACCGATCTTTTATCGGAAAACTTTATTTCTTTAAATCTTTCTAAAGGTGCCTTTGAATGCTTGATCCACCAGTGAGAAGATGTACTGCATGGAAATTCAGGAGTTTGAGTCCTGAAATTACCAGCCAGACAGCCCTGAAGAAATCACTTCACTCTGTAATGCTGAGCTTCCTGCGTGAAAGTGATGTAAAACTTTTACTGACAATGTGCACAGAGTTGCTGTGAGGACAAAGAAATTAGTACAAATGGGCGGTTGGAAACCTTAATAAAGCAATGTGCAAACCTTGGACATACAGCAGGATTAAAATGGGTAATTGTTACTGACATACAGATGTTTCCAAAGATTAACTGATGTTTTAAAGGGTAATTTTGAATTCTCAGGGGAAGTCATTTCTTAGATGTTAGCTTTTGATGTAGTGAGTTATTCTGTGTCTAGAACAGGTATACCTGCAATGCAAGCAAATGATTTCCTTAAACTACAAAAGAAAACAAGTTTGCTAACATGGGGGAGGAAGAGGGAGAGAAGAAGAGTACTAGACGCAGGAATGGAAATATTTAATGCTGAAAACAAAGGGGATTTCTTAAAGTTTTCTTTGACTCTATAGCTTTAGGTCTTAAAGTTTAGGAGATGAGGGAAAGTTAGCAGGTATCACCCAGTTTGGGTATGGGCATGAAAAACAAAAGCAAGCATGTTACACTGCTCACTTCTGTCCTGACCTGTTTTTCCTTTAAATTCATAGCTTTAATTAGCACTTTGTCCTAAGCAAACTAAAGTAGTTGAACCAGTAATAATTGAGATCTTCAGGGAAAACCCACCAGTGAGTAGTCACCTGCTGCTGCTGATTAGTTTGGCCTAGAGAGAGCCTTCTACAGCAAGTTTGGGTTTCGCCTATGGAAATATAGACAAGGAGAGAACATTACTAGTGGACAACCAGTGCTAGGAAGTATGTTTCTTGGCTGCTCAGTGGAACTTGGTGACCCAAATGTTCTCCATAGCTTTCAACAGAATCAGTACCATTAACAAGGCCTGATACAACTTAGCCGTGGTCCTGGAGAAAAGGAGGGCATGGGTCAAGCCTCCTTTCTCTATCCACTGTATTTAATAAGTAGGTGTATTCTCTCCGATCTCTCACTCTCCTTTTTTTAAAAGGATAGTATTGAGGGCAGTGCCTGTGGCTCAAAGGAGTAGAGCACCAGTCCCATATGCTGGAGGTGGCAGGTTCAAACCCAACCCTGGCCAAAAACTGCAAAAAAAAAAAAAAAAAAAAAAAAAAAAAGCGTAGTGTTGACGGTCTGATCATTGAAAATCATGTGGGTAGGTTAATGGATTCAATTTTTACCACTGCAATAACAAATTACTACAAAAATGTAGTGGCTCAAAATCAAGGGATCAGTGGGGTGACATTCCTTTCTGGAAGCTCTAGGGGAGAATTCCCTTTCATGCTTATTCCTTGTGATGTGGGACTGAGTCCACATTTCCTTGGTGGCTGTTAGCTGAGAATCATTCTCCGTCCCTGAAGGTCACTGGCACTCCTTTGCTTTAGGCTCCTTTAATCGATCTTTAAAGCCAGTAACAGCAGATGGAGTCCTTCTCAAGGCAAATTCCTCTGGCTGGCATTTCTGCCTCTTTTTCCACTTACCAGGACTCCTCTGATTACAAGAGCCCCACCATGGTAATTCAGGAAATTCTCCTTATTTTAAAATCATTTGATTAGCAAGATTAAGACTACCTGGAAAGCCCCCTTCTGCAACTTTATCTAGCGTAATCAGGAAAGTAACACTAATGGTCAAAGATAATTCAAGAGGGGACAAAATTCTGCCTACTCAAAGTAGAAGGTATTTTCTGAAATAGTTTGTCTTTATAGTTAGCATTGTACCATTACTAGTTTAGTTCTAATGCAAGACATGTATATATTTTTTGCAGTTTCATTGCACCTTAAGAATAACAATATCAATACAAAAGAAGGAAAGAGAAGGGAAGGGGGAAAGGGAGTGGAGGGAAGAAGGCCGGAGGGTAGAAGAGAGCAAAGCCCTGAGAGATACACTTATGTACATTATCTCATCTGGTTTTTGTAGCTCACAAAGTAGGAGAAACTGAGATTGCATCAATAACTAAAGAACTACAAAATAAATATATAAATGATAATATTTCTGTTGTCCCATAGCAGAGTGGGAAAACTTGACACATGCAGAAAATGCTGTCTCATTTCTGAATCTATATTATTGTCTTCTAAGAGGTGAAATGGTTTAAAGTGCACATTTTAAGTAGCAACATGAGAAAGGCACTTACAATTACAAGAAAAGTTGGCTAAACAACATACTGTCAATACCATCCCCAAGTCAATTTTTCCTATAGCCTTTATCTTTAAGTTTAAGAAACTTGAAAATTTTTTCCCATTGAATATTTGAAACTATTATGTAAAGCAAATCACTTGTATATCACTTAAAAGAAAAGTGGGTAGTCACTTCAGCACTTATATTATTTTCCTCTTTTTTTGATGGAATTAGTACATCATTTTGAAAATCTTATTCATCCCTCAATGTGCCTGATGCTGACAGAAGCCTGTTCCACTGAGAAATTCAAACAGATCCGGACTCTGGACAATACTTTTTGCCTTTGACTTCTGTGTCAATTTTGTTAAAAACAGAGATGGATTCAGAATTTCCTAGACTTATTGTGATACTTGTGTTTTATTTCCTGAAATCTATTTTAAATGAAAGAAAATAGGGGCTAATACAAATTATTTCATAACTTTCCATGAAATCATGTGAAAGCATAGGAAAGTAGAATCTGTCTTCGTTTCCTTGGCACCCATGACATAGCAATTCTGACTCACTCTTTTGCCTTTCCTCTTACACAGAATTCCCATTTTCAGATCTAGAGCTGGGCTTGGGTGCATTTAATCCAATCAGAGCAATTCTATCTATGTTGCCATAGTGATTCGTTCAGGTAACCAAAGCCTAGGCCAATCAGCAAGTGGAATTCTCCTCGCTACAGGAAATGTGTCAGAAGTGACTCAATCAGCAAAAGGCTATCTTGCTTTATGATTGCAGGAGGGAACATATTTTCATTATCTCTGTCTCTCTCTCTCCTCTCTCTTTATGGATATGTATGGAAACAAGAAAGAAGGTAGAAGTAGTAGTAAAGCTGTGGATTAGATTTCAGTTCTCTCTTGCTGAAACGTCACATCTTTTTCCTCCCCCACAGTATTTACTGTATCAGAATTCTAAATAAAGATTATTTCTATGTTCTTATACATAGACTAGTTTCACAGTGTGATATTCCTGATATTCCGGCTAAGTCAACAATTTTTAGTTTTATGTTATTTTTGTAATCTACTTATGTGAACATGTATGTATGTGTTTAATTGACTGCATGTTTTTTAGTGTTAAATATGGATTTCTACTCAGTAAGACAATCTCATTTCAAGTCATTCATTCCTTTGGCCCTGGATAAAACACACCCCCAGATATTATCCTCCTATTTTTACGATATTATCCTCCTTTTATTGTTCCCTGTACAGGAGATTATTCAGCTTCTTTTCTTGTTTACAGTTTGTTAAATTGTTTTGTGGTCATAGTAATGGTGATTCCATAACACTCATCAGGTGCTACGGGGGCTCGATGGGTCTATGGACTCATAGATCAGATAGACTGTCCTTAAACGTCATTGAGAAATTACTCGAACAAGATTATTAAGTGTACTTACCAAAAACCCAGGCAGCTAAAATGTTGTCTTTGAGAACACAGACGCTGAATGTCTAGTCATGGTCAGAGACATTAATAAATTGTACCCTCTTCAGAAGCCAAGAAAGCTGGGGAAACTGTCTGAAGGAATTGGGTTCAAGTGTGCTCTTTGAAGCTAAAAGGAAATGGTGTTCAGGGCATGCCAAGGTTGAAATGTTCTTCCTCAAGGCTAAATTGGATGAGGCCACAGCTAGCAGAGACCATTTACAATCACTTATGAACAGTTCAGATCTTTCCAGTGAGACACGGGCAACTGTTATTTGAGAGACAAAAGAGTAGTAAGTGGGAAAAGATGAGCAATCTGGAAAGGCTGGAAAATACAGCTTTTTGTTTTTGTTACTACTTAGAAAATTATAAAATGACTAAAACAGCAATGTGGTAGTTTATCTGTTTTTGTTTACTTATTTTTATGTTTCTAGGCTAACACCTTACATTTTAAACATATTTTGAAGACGTTCTTTTTCTTGAATTCATTAAGGTAAAGACAAAAATTTAGACAAAGAACAGTTGGGTTTTATTAAAGGCAACATATAATATAATGCAAAGAAAGAAAAACTTAGGTCTGTAGAAGGCAACTGACTTCTTCAGGAACACAGCTGGTAGAAAGCCAGGTCTTCTTATCATTTACCAACCTTCGATCTCTGTTATTTAAATGTGCCATAAGTTGAGTTCTAAAAGCACAAAATGCTTAGAAAGCATTTTGTTAATAAGCAATAAATTTGTTATCATGCAATAAAGATATCAATCATAGCTCAAAATACTTTGAACATTCAACAAACGACATAAAGCAACTCAGTACAGGCTTGGTGCCTGTAGCACAGTGGTTACCATGCCAGCCACATACACTGAGTCTGGCAGGTTTGAACCCAGCCCAGGTCTCCTAAACAACAATGACAACTGCAACAAAATATAGCCGGGTGTTGTGGCGGGCACCTGTAGAGCACCTCAGGAACCGGGTGTCGTGGCGGCACCTCAGCTACTTGGGAGGCTAAGGCAAAAGAATCGCTTAAATCCAAGAGTTTGAGATTGCTGTGAGCTGTGATGGCATAGCACTCTACTGACATAGTGAGACTCTGTCTCAAAAAAAAAAAGAAAAGAAAAGAAAAGAAACTCAGTATAATATAACGAAGAAGGCACTGAGGAATTTACAAAGAAAAATTACATGGTTTCTCCTCAAAAATAAAGGAAATAGAGATGCACAAAAATAACAGTTTTAATTGACGCTTATACATGTAAGCTGACAAATCAACAAAACTATCAAAAGCAGTTTGCATGGATCAATGTATCAGTTTAAACATACTTTCACAAATATTATGTTTGATCTTTGCCATTACCCTGTGAACATTTTGTTTGATTATTGCCTGCAAATCCCATTGCTTTTCTATTATGTATGAGGTCAGACAATTAAGTTCATGAATTCATCCTAGGAAAAGTGCCACCTATTAACACCTCATTGCTGAATATCACTAAGGTTACCTTCACAGTACTTATCACTAAGGTTACCTTCACAGTACTTCCGTTCCCCGTCTGGTGACCATGGTGATATTCAGCAATGAGGTATGTAGCACTATTTAGGACAAGCTCTAAAACTTTTTTTTCCCTTTCTATTCAATTTTTGGCCAGGGCCCAGTTTGAACTCACCACCTCCGGTATATGAGTCTGGCACCCTATTCCTGAACCACAGGTGCCGCCCAATAAGTTCTAAAATTTTATTGTCAGATCTCATATATATCAACATAAATAATCCACTTGATCTTTGAGTAGAATTTACCTATCACTGAGTATTTCACATATATATTTTCATTTAATGTACTGGCAAGTACCTACTTAGTAAGGTACCTTTTATTAGTCACACTTCACAAATACGCGGAGAGGGTGTGCGTTTTAAATTCTCACTGCTCACAGATTAGAATATACAGACTAAAACCCAGAAATTCTAGGTTTCTAAAATTATGCAGTTTCTTTTTGGAATTATAATATTGTACATGGGGGTAAAAAAAGGAAAAGAAAATCTTTTAAAAGGGTCATTAGGAAAGCTTTAAAAGATAGACTTAAAATAGTTTATTCCACTGTATTTAAAATATTTGCTTTTATATCTTTGGCTCTTTATGTTGGTTTATGGAACTCCTTAAGGGAAGTATCTGTCTTTTCTTTTTCCCAATTATTTTTAATCACTATTAAAATTTAATTAGACCAAATAATGAATATATTTAGGATGGGAGTTTGGGCAGTTCCTGGATTTTGATAAGTATACAAAAATATTTAGTGGATAGAGTAAATACGTAGCTAATAAGTAAAGCCTTATCAATATTAGAACAAAGTCATGACTTGCGCCTCTGGACTTTATGCCCTGTGATATTCCTGTGAAAATTGCGTAACATAAATTTAATCACGAAGAAGCATCAGACAGACTCAAATTGAGGGGCAGTCTACAAAAGAGATGGCTTTTCATATCAAAATGGGTAGGTCCAAAAATAAATAAAAGCTGACTAATTGATCTAGATCAGTGGTTCTCAACCTTCCTAATGCCATTGCCCTTTAATACAGTTCCTGTGGGTCGCAACCCATAGATTGAAAACCGCTGCAGATTAAAAGGGAAATAAAAATAGTCATGACAAACGCTGTGAAATACCCACAGCTTGTAATGTATTATAGATCTGAAAAGCATTAGGATAAGTCTTACTATTTAAATATACTACAGATTAGATAATGCACTGCCTCAATAGCAGATTTCCCGATTTTATTAACTGAACTATGTTTTGCAAGGGAATGATTTTGTTCCTAGGGACTTCTCTTAGAATTATTTAGGTTTAAAGGAACATGGTATTTCAAGGTGACTTTGCTCACACTATACCCTTCTAGAGGCTTCTAATCAATACTGTCTTCCTCTTTAAATACTTCTAAATGATGGTCAGGTGCCACTTTACTCTATCCAAATCTTCTCTCCCTTCCTGTTTTGTTTTACACAATGTTCCCCTAAAAACTTAGAGGTAAACTAATCAATTAACAATAACTAATAAATAACACTTTTAAATTCTATTTTATTAAAGACTAAGTAAAAAAATTCCATTTTGTTAAAATATGAGATTATTAAAACTGTGACTACATCCAATGTACTAAGTACTATTATCAAATCAATTTATAATTACTCACACTTTCATATGAAAGATAAATCACAACTATAGCACAGGTTGAAGGAGGGAAGAGGAAGGGGGATGGGAGGGAAGGGAGAAGGTTTGATGGAGGGAGGGTAAATGGTGGGACTACCCTATGGAGCATATTGCAAGGGTACATGTCTAATCTATTAAGGATAGAGTATAAATGTCTTAACACAATAATTAAGTCAATGAAGTGAAGGATATATTAACTAGTGTGATATAAGCATTCCAAATTGTAAATAAAATCAGCACATTGTACCCCATAAATGCAATAATGTATACATGATCAATATGTTTATGACTTAGTGAAAAAGATATAATAATTCAGTAAGTGAAGTAAAGGCTATGTTAACCAGTTTGATGTAAGCCTTCCAAATTTTATATAAAATCAGCACATTGTACCCCATTAATGCATTAATGTATACAGATGATTTAATAAAATATTAAGAGGAAAAAAATTTTTAAGTATTTCAAATAGAAAAAATAATAAAAATTAAAAAAAGAAAAAACTAAATCAGACAATAGCTTTTCTAAGCAAATGTCAACATTATTATCACATTCCTGACTTTTTGGAAGCACAGTATAGTACTTTAAATGTATATTCTCTTTTATAAAGTTTATTAACAAGATTTTCCTTTCCCTAGCTTACATTGTTGTAAGAATACAATATATAATATAGCATACAAATATAAATATGTATATAAACAGTTGATTAATATATATAATCATTAATATATAATCAAATTTTATATAATAATTATTAATATATAATCAACTTTTTATATGTATTAATCAACTATTTATATACATATATGTGTATGCCGTATTATATATGTAAATATATATATTTAATATAAACAGTTAATTAATATATATAACTGTTAATATATGTATGACTGTATAATATAATCAACTGTTTATATATGTATATAATTGTATGCTGTATTATATATAAACATATATATTTATATTTATATTTATATATATAAGCAGTTGATTAATATATATAAGCAACTATTTATGCTATCAGTAAGTCTTCAAGTCAACCAGTCAACAGTAGGCTATTAGCAGTTAAGGTCTGGGAAAGTTAAAACTTACATACAGACTTTCCACTTCACAAGGGAGTTCTCTAACCCCTATGTTATTCAAGAGTCAACTGAACTATGTCTTATCATGCTTTAGTGCGGTTGTTTAGCAAGTATTTATTCTGTATCCACTCTGCAAGAGCTGAGAATACAATGAGGCCAATCAGATTGTTTCAGTCCTTAAAGAAATAACAAAATGAATGTAAATATAACAAAGTTAATAGGAAATTAAAATACATGGCATACAATAAATGCTACAATTGAAGTAAATGTCTTAGAAGCCCGTGACAGCAAAAAATAAGCTGAGTGTTCAGGGGTAATTAAATTAAGCTGATACACAAAGCCTAAAAAAAGGCAACAAATTTTCTAGGAGGGAAAAATATTTCAGGCTAAAAAATAAATGTGGAAAAACAATAGTTATAAAAGAGCATGATTAAAACCTAAGCATATCAGATATCTGACATAGGAGTGAAGGATGGAAATACTAGCAGAGATAAAATCCCAACAGGCCACTGTGCTGGACTGAGGAGCTGGACTCTGAGGCTAAGGAAGAGGCACTAGGAGTTTTAAGGGATGGAGAAATGAGGGTTCATTTGCCTTTTGGAAAACTTCACTGACTGACTTGCAGCCACTCTGAACACTTGTTGCGAGAGACAGACTTTAAATGTATATTCAGAATCTCTTATTCAATTCTTAGAATTAGATATAATTTATCATTCAGACTGTGTTGGACTTATAGAAATGTAATAAAGTAAGTGTGCTAAATATTGCACAACATTCTCAGAGGGCTCTGTAGCAACATTCCACAATCAAATATATGAAATTCTTTTCCGTTGAATGCATAAATTTTTACCTTAAACAGGGCTAATCAGTTCAGATCAGATTCGTCGTTAAATGAACTAAGATAAAATGGTTAGCTGTCAGGACATTTTGATTTCAGAATTGCGAATGAGGAATTCTGGATGCATATAAGCAATGATAGAGGCACACATAAGGCTAGCATTTATTAGTCTGGAAGCCAAGGTAAGCCTCAGTAATAATGATCACATTGACATTGCAGTAGGATAACAATGATTTACAGTGTTAAGAAAAGCATCTATAGAATATATTTGATTCATTGGCTGTCCTCTAACTCTGTGTCACTGTTAAACATGTTGCTGTCTTACTCTGCACTGGCAAACTGTTTACAGGTCTTAGTACACACTAGATTTTTCTCTGGTATAAATTCTACATTATATTATAACATGAAGCAAATTGCACCCTGCAGTTTTTTGTAACCCATCCACTCAGTATCCTGTTAAACTATTTTCACAGTATATTCATAAAGCTCTACTTAAAATAAATCATATCTTCATTAAGACCTGGTGATATGCCTATGGATAATTAGAATTATACTGTGTGTTATAGCATAACAGTTGAGAACTACTAGGGTACAAAATGGATTGCTGGACGGGGCACGATTTCATTCAGGAAAGCCAGTCAGGAATAATCATGCAGTAATTACAGAATTAGATGATCGGAGCCTCCACTGGGGCAACTTTAGCAGTACTCTTTGACCTTGAAAAAAAGAAGTACTCTGCCCCCACTAAACCATATGGAGTTTAAAAAAACAACAACATATTGTTTAACTGGGGAAAGAAAGAGTACTCATTTATAATTGGAGGTATTTTGGAATGTTTTTTACAAGGAGGAGAATTTTGTCCTGAATCTTGAATGATTGATACTCTGTGGGTGAAAAGGATGAGGTGGATAAATCTAAGGGAAAGATAAGAACAAAAGTTCAGGTCTCTGTGTATTCTGGATATTAAACCTTTGTCAGAGACATAACTTGCAAACATTTTCTCCCATTCTGAGGGCTGTGTGCCTGCTTTACTAACTGTGTTCTTGGCTGTGCAGAAGTGTTTTAGTTTGAACACATCCCAGTAGTGTATTTTTGATGCTGCTTCAATTCCCCAGGGGGTTCCTTCTTGTAAAATATTCACCCAGGCCATTTTGTTTGTTTTTGTTTTGTTTTTTCAGTTTCAGGATACACCATTGTGACTTGAGATTGATTTCTCTCTTTCCCTTCGATAGGTTCTTTCTTAACAATGGACATTATCATTCACCGTGAACATTCACTGATGCTAACATTTAAAGGTGGCATTCCAATTCTTGGATGTGACTATTGAAAGTTATATTTAAAATGCAATTATTTAGGTTCTACCAAGATCACAGTGAGCCAGAATAAACTACAGGACCAGAGAGGTTACGGAGATGACTTCAGGCACAAGATTAAGCCCAATATATGGAAGAGTCTTAGTTAAAGGACCAATAGGAATGTTTTAGCTATGTCTGTCCAGCTGCCTTATCCAAGTTATTTTTGTTTTTGTTTTTTTAATTTCATATTTATATATTTTTATTTTTTTTTTTTTATTAAATCATGGTTGTGTACACAAATGCAATCATGGGGTACAATGTGCTGGTTTTATATACAATTTGAAATATTTTCATTGAACTTGTTGACGTAGCTTTCATGGCATTTTCTTCGTTATTGTGTGCACACATTTATATTCTACGTATAGTAAGTTTCACCTGTACCCTTCTGAGATGCACTGTAAGTGTGGACCCCCCAAATACTGTCCCTCTGCCCATCCTTCCCCCTCCACTCCCCTCTCTTGCCCCTTTCCACAGTTGTTGTGCTGTAATTGGGCGACCTGTAGAAGACTAAAACTGGACCCACACCTCTCACCATTAACAAAGGTAGACCCTCACTGGATTAAAGATTTGAACTTAAGACATGAAACTATAAAAATACTAGAAGAAAGTGCAGGGAAAACTCTTGAAGGAATTTGTCTGGGCAAATTTTTATGAGAAGGACCCCTCTGGCAATTGAAGCAGCATCAAAAATACAGTACTGGGATCTGTTCAAACTAAAAAGCTTCTGCACAGCCAAGAACACAGTTAGTAAAGCAAGCAGACAGCCCTCAGAATGGGAGCAAATATTTTCAGGTTATGTCTCAGACAAAGGTTTAATATCCAGATTACACAGAGAACTCAAACATATTAGCAAGAAAAGAGCAAGTGATCCCATCTCAGGGTGGGCAAGGGACCCGAAGAGAAACTTCTCTGAAGAAGACAGGTGCATGGACTACAGACACATGAAAAAATGCCCATCTTCCTTAATCATCAGATAAATTCAAATCAAAACTAATTAAGATATCACCTAACTCCAGTAAGATTAGCCCACATCACAAAATCCTGAACCAGAGATGCTGGCGCGGATGTGGAGAAAAGGGAACACTACTACATTGCTGGTGGGAATGCAAACTAATATGGTCCTTTTGGAAAGATGTTTGGAGAATACTTAAAGATCTAAAAATAGACCTGCCATTCGATCCAAGTTATTTTTGGAAAATACCATGATTCTTAAATTAAACACAACATTGAATTCAACACTCAAAAGTCAGAAATGATTTTTTTTAAAATAGAAAAACAACTCAAATAACCATCGTGCTTTCATTACAGTTTGAATTTATACTTTTACAGTCTCCAATACACTCTAGAAACACTGTTTTCTACCCAAAGATTAACGCATATCATGAAAATAAAAGCTAAATACAATTAAGAAACTACATCCAATTATATTATTTATTGAGGTTTTTCTTTTTCTTTCTTTCTTTCTTTTTTTTTTTGAAACAGAGTCTCACTGTTGCCCAGGCTAGAGTGTGGTGGTGTCAGCTTAGCTCACAGCAACCTCAAACTCCTGCATGGAGTTGAAGGGCTCCTCCTGCCTCAGCCTCCAGAGTAGTTAAGACTATAGGAGCCCAACAAGAAGCCTGGCTAATTTTTCTATTTTTAGTAGACACAGGATCTTGCTCTTGTTAAGGCTGGTCTTGAACTCCTGAGCTCAAAGGATCCTTCTACCTCGACCACCTTGAGTGCTAGGTTTCAGATATGAGCCACCCCTCCTGGCCATCCAGTTTTTTGTTTGTTTGTTTGCTTGTTTTTTGAGACAGAGACTCAAGCTGTCACCCTGGATAGAGTGCAGTAGCATCACAGCTCACAGCAACCTCCAATTCCTGGGCTCAAGCGAGTCTCCTGCTTCCAACTCCCAAGTAGCTGGGACTACAGGCACCTGCCACAACTCCTGGCCATTTTTTGGTTGCAGCCATCATTGTTGTTTGGCAGGCCCAGGCTGGATTTGAACCCACCAGCTCAGGTGTACATGGCTGGCACCCTAGCCACTTGAGCCACAGGAACCGAGTCAAAATACTGTTGTTTTTGTTGTTATTGTTGTTGTTGTTGTTGTTTGCCAGGGCTGGGTTTGAACCCATGACCTCCGGCATATGGAGCCAACACCCTACTCCTTTGAGCCACAGGAGCTGCCCCAGTTTTTTTTTTAATTGTATGAACAAGAATAACTCTTATTCTTAAAACCATAACCAAATACATTTAATAAAAGGTGTATGTATATATTAATATTTCTTAATCTTTAAAAATGCTTTTAATATGTTGTATTAACTATTCTTTTTATTAGACCTCTGAAAGCTTAATCCCCTTTAAAGATGAGATTCAATGAGATTAAAATATAGCATAAATAGCAAGAAAAATAGACCTGATATATACATCTTGTATACTATCCTTTGTCCACTGTAAAGCTTTCATACTGGAAGATAGATACTTTATAAAGTATAATTATGCAACTGCCTTGGGAAACTTGAAACACACGTTGAGTTTTTTTAGTTAATTTGGATGTGCAGTGGTCTATATGGCCCTGCTAAGTCTCATGTTGATATCTGAACTCCAGTGTTGGAGGTGAGGCTCAGTGGGAAGGTCATGGGGTGGACTCCTCATGAGTGGCTTACTGTCATTTTTACAGGAGTGAGTGAGTTCTCACTCTCAGTTGCCATAAGATAGGTTATTGAAAAGAGGTTTCCTGAGGCCCTCACCAGAAGCAGATACTGGCACCATGCTTCCTATATAGTCTGCAAACACATCTCAATTCTTTATAAATTACCTAGCCTCAGATATTCCTTTATAGCAACAGAAACAGATTATGATAGGATGTATTGAAAGATTTTTTTACTGTTTTTTCCAGTACTGTTTTTTCTCCTTCCAAGTAACAATGCAAGTAAGTAAAATAAGGATAATGTTATTGGCGAAAACCATGGCCAGGTAATTTTAAAAAAATTGATTTTCATGGAGATTGAACATTTTATAATGAAAACATATTAATTTCCACACCTAAGATAAATGTTTTGCCAAGATTGGAAATATAATTCTAATAATTTACCATTCTTTCCTCAAATACAAAATTCTGAATATAAGGAAAGCAAATTTGTATGAATGAAAATGAAGATGAAATAGATCCACAGATAACTGCAAATAAAAAACTTTGACTTCATAGTGCTATGCCTCCAGCACCCAATTATAGCACAAGAATACAGGGAAAAAGGAAAGGGAGGGGAGGGGAGGGGGAGGATGGGTGGAGGGAGGGCAACTGGTGGGATCATACCTACGGTGCATCTTAGTAGGGTACTGGTGAAACTTATTAAATGTAGAGTATCAATGTCTTTATATAGTGATTAAGAAAATGCTATGAGGGCTATCTCTCACAGTATGATCAAAATGTTTCTGATTGT
>CAUYRH010086246.1:0-32924 GCA_963574655.1 Perodicticus potto
CTGGATAGAGTGCTGTGGCATCACAGCTCACAGCAACCTCCAATTCCTGGGCTCGAGCGAGTCTCCTGCCTCCGCCTCCCAAGTAGCTGGGACTACAGGCGCCCGCCACAACGCCCGGCCATTTTTTGGTTGCAGCCGTCGTTGTTTGGTGGGCCCGGGCTGGATTCGAACTTGCCGGCTCAGGTGTACGTGGCTGGCGCCTTAGCCGGTTGAGCCACAGGCGCCGAGCCAGTGCTAGTATTTCTTTGGGCCAGGCCACCTTTGACTTCACAGTTCAGGTTTAGAATTAGAGCTGAAAATTATATGGACCCCTTTATGATCTGTATGTGACCCCTATGTGATTAGATATTTCTTTTTTACTCTAAAGCAAATTTCCTGAATATATCATATATGTATATTTATAAGCTATTTTGCTAACCCATGATAAGTTTGGTGGGATTTTTGGGGGGTTTTGTTTTAACATATAATATATATATTTAAATATTATTTTATGAAGCATTGTTTCCCCAAGAAATATTTGAACAACCACAGAAATGCTCTTATTTAAGTTCTGTAAATCTGGCTCAGCACCTGTAGCTCAGTGGCTATGGCGCCAGCCACATACACCCTCGCTGGCATGTCCAAACCCAGCTCAGGCCTGCTAAACAACAATGACAACTACAACCAAAATATAGCCAGGCATTGTGGTGGGTGCCTGTAGTCCCAGCTACTTGGGAGGCTGAGGCAAGAGAATCGCTTAAGCCCAAGAGTTTGAGGTTGCTGTGAGCTGTGACACCATGGCACTTACCCAGGATGACATAGTGAGGCTCTGTCTCAAAAAAAAAAAAAAACACGTTCTGCAAATCTAATTTCTCCCTTTGGGAGAGTTTTACTCTTGGAGTAGCACCTACAATCTGAAGTTTCAATAAATGGGTCTGTTTTGGTTTTCATTTCATTTCTTTTTTTTTTTTTAATGACAGAGTCTCACTTTGTCGCCCTTCATAGAGTGCCTTGGTGTCACAGCTCACAGCAACCTCCAGCTCTTGGGCTTAGGCTATTCTCTTGCCTCAGTCTCCTAAGTAGCTGGGACTACAGGTGCCTACCACAACGCCTGGCTATTTTTTTGTTGCAGTTTGGCCCAGGACCGGGTTTGAATTCGCCACCCTCAGTATATGGGGCTGGCACCCTACTCACTGAGCCATAGGCGCTGCCCAGGTTTTCATTTCTTTTTCAGCAACACTTTTAGTTTATCTTTTTGCACCTTTCCCCCAACATAATAAAGAGAGCTGCTGGGTGAATTGAAGTTCATTTAAATAAATTATTTTTATAAACAAATTTTTTTTTCTTTTTAAAACTTTTTTAGTTTTTTTTTGTTTTTTTTTGAGACAGAGCCTCAAGCTGTCACCCTGGATAGAGTGCCGTGGCATCACAGCTCACAGCAACCTCCAACTCCTGGGCTTAAGCGAGTCTCCTGCCTCTGCCTCCCAAGTTGCTGGGACCACAGGCGCCTGCCACAACGCCCGGCCATTTTTTGGTTGCAGCCACCATTGTTGTTTGGAGGGCTCGGGCTGGATTCGAACCCGCCAGCTCAGGTGTACGTGGCTGGCGCCTCAGCCCGTAGAGCCACAGGTGCCGAGCCAACTTTTTTAGTTTTTAAAATTCTAACTTAAAATATATTGTTAAAATTTCAATGATAGGCTCAGTGCTCGTAGCACAGTGCTTACGGCGCCAGCCACATACACTGAGGGTGGAGGGTTTGAACCCGGCTCGAGCCTGCCAAACAACAATGATGAATGCAACAAAAAATAGCCGGGTGGTGTGGCAGGCGCCTGTAATCCCAGCTACTTGGGAGGCTGAGGCAAGAGAATTACTTAAGCCCAAGAGTTTGAGGTTGCTGTGAGCTGGGACGCCAGGGCACTCTACGAAGGGTGACGTAGTGAGACTCTGTCTCAAAAAAAAAATTTTTTTTTTCAATAATAAAATATTGTCTCCATTCCCCTCTTACTCCCACATTGACCTTACCTAGAGGCACATAAGTATAATTTGGATCTGTAAGATTTCCTCTCATCCTCCTTGCATGGGACCATATTGTACGTATTGCTCTCCAACTAGCTTTAAAAAGTGGACTCATACCCAGCTTGCTTCAGGACAGTAACAAGTTTGGGGGACAGCTGAACATTCAGCCCCTGTACAGGAAGCATGTTCCCACCCATTGAGCATCTCTGCTTAGTGAGGGTGGGTGCCTGAACTTCTACCCAGTGCTATGGCAAGAGAGCCTGTGGCATCTGCCTGTTGAGCTTTGAGTGCCTTTGACCCACTGAGCTAAGCCAAGCACAAAGGCCCGCACCTGAGCACCCCAGGAACCAAAACCAAAACTTGCTCCTCCTTTATTCCTCAGACACCACACAAAGGGACTGGAACCACTGCAACTGCCCCTTATTTCACTTATAGAAATCTGAGATCATCACAGTCAACATTCATTAAGCATTCTCCATGTGCCAGGCACTGACCTAAGTACTTTAATGATCCGAACAGCCCTACTAAGATAGCCACTCTTATTATCCCATTTTACAGATGGGGAAACGGAGGCACACAGGAGTTAAATCATCTGCCTAAGGTCACTCAGCCAGTAAATGGTCAGACCTGTGATCTGACCTTAAACAGTCTAATTCTAGATGTCCATTTTACCTGCTTCCACTATACTGAAGTGAGATTCTCAAGTTTTGTGGTTCCAAAAGCACTTTTTTGGAAAAAGTTTTTTTTTTTTTTTTGAGTTTTTGCTGATTCCATAATTCTAGATTCTAGAAGTGTGAGATTTCCCTTGACTCTGTGAGAGCCTCAGGGTGGGAAGATGTCATTTAACTGAACCCCCCATAGAGGTTTACATGTGTGCTGCTCCTCTTCTGCAGAGAAGGACAGCATTGGTACAAGCTGCGCCAGGCTCTGAACCAGCGATTGCTGAAGCCAGCTGAGGCTGCACTCTATACAGATGTTCTCAATGAGGTGGTTGATGACTTTATGGCTCGACTGGGCCAGCTGCGGGCAGAGAGTGCGACAGGGGACCATGTGCCAAATGTGGCTCAGCTCTTCTACTACTTTGCCTTGGAAGGTACCCTTGCTGGGAGAGGGGCTAGGTGTGGGAATGAGTCAGAGGTGGTCCCCCCTCCTCAAGCCCCACTGGATTCTGTATGCCCTGACTCTGCCTCCTGTGATGGCCTCTGTGTACTACCCAGCTATTTGCTACATCCTGTTTGAAAAACGTGTGGGCTGCCTGGAGCAATCCATCCCCGAGGACACTGAGGCCTTCGTCAGATCTGTTGGGCTAATGTTCCACAACTCAGTCTTTGCCACCTTCCTCCCCAAGTGGACCCGCCCCCTGCTGCCCTTCTGGAAGCGGTACCTGGATGGTTGGAACGTCATCTTCTCCTTTGGTGAGGAGTCCCAGACTGGGGGCCAGGAAAGAAGTATGGGGATGGCTCCCAAGTCTGTGCTTTAGCCTCTCCCAGGACCTTCTCCCTCAGCTAGCAGCTGCTGGAGTGACTATGAGTCCCTGGAGATTTTGACTTTGTCCTTTCATGTTCTCCATTGCCCTCACAGGGAAGAAGCTGATTGATCAGAAACTCAAGGAGGTGGAGGCCCAACTACAGGCAGGGGGGACAGATGGGGCACAGGTGTCTGGCTACCTGCATTTCCTGCTGTCCAGTGGGAATCTCAGCCCTCGAGACGCCCTGGGCAGCCTGCCTGAGCTGCTTATGGCCGGAGTGGACACGGTGTGTGAGGGTGGCAGTGAGGAGACCAGTGGTTCCCAGCTCTCATCCTGAACTAATCCCCTACCATCCCCCTCATGCTGCTGACCTTCATCCCTCCAAGTACCTGCTTATTTTTCTCTTTCTGTAACATAGATGCAGCACTAGCAGGAAAATAGAGGACTCCTTCAGCCTAGCTGAGGTCGGCAGGGGATGGTCCTTTTGTAAAGATGATTCCTTCACTTCCTCGGGCTGTCTCACTCTCTCTGACAGCTGGGACGTTTCATTTCCCATCTAATCTGACTCTGTTGCTGCAAATTAAGTGGAGAGTTGGAAGCTTGTTCACTAGTACCTTCTTCCTCTATGGGACCTATTTCTAGCACTTCTGTTGAGTTTCTCTTTGCTGCAGTCCCTTGCTATTGCTAAGACACTGTCCTCCATCATGTTGGGGATGTCCTCCATCCCCACTGTGGATTCAGGTTTGGAATAGAGGTCCCCACGAACCCTCATACCTTTCGCCACCACAGCTGTGGCAAATTAACTTTCTTCCACATTTTGCACACATCCACTTACGCACCCACCCACTACTAGCCTCTTTCCGAAGAATCCCTTCTGGCTTGGCGCCTGTGGTTCAAGCAGTTAAGGTGCCAGCCATATACACCTGAGCTGGCAGGTTCGAATCCAGCCCGGGCCTGCCAAAACAACAATGATGGCTACAACCAAAAAATAGCCAGGCATTGTGGCGGGCGCCTGTAGTCCCAGCTACTTGGGAGGCGGAGGCAGGAGAATCGCTTGAACCCAGGAGTTGGAGGTTGCTGTGAACTGTGGTGCCACGGCACTCTATCCAGGGTGATAGCTTGAGGCTCTGTCTCAAAAAATAAAAAAAAGAATCCCTTCTCACTTCATCCCCTACTCTACTTCCTAGACCTCCAACACGCTGACATGGGCCCTGTACCACCTCTCAAAGAACCTAGAGGTCCAGGCGGCCTTGCACGAGGAAGTGGTGGGTGTGGTGCCAGCTGGGCAGGTGCCCCAGCACAAGGACTTTGCCCACATGCCTTTGCTCAGAGCTGTGCTTAAGGAGACTCTGCGGTAGGATGTCGTTCTCAGGAGCACAGGGTCTTTGTGTGGGAGGAATCAGAGATGGGAATGGGGAGTGGGGACTGGTAGGCTGGGGCTAGGGACAGGGTGAGATGGGAGAGGTGGAGAAAGCACGGGCATGCTGCCCTCTTGCATCCACACACAGACCCTAGACTTTCTTTTCCCTGCAGCCTCTACCCTGTGGTCCCCACAAACTCCCGGGTCTTCATGGAAAAGGAAGTCGAAGTTGATGGCTTCTTATTCCCCAAGAACGTGAGTGGGGCTAGAGAACCTGAGTGCCCAGAGTAGCCCACAGCCCTGAGCTGATGGATTCACACTGTCCATTCTTCCTCTAATAGACCCAGTTTGTGTTGTGCCACTATGTGGTGTGCCGAGACTCCAACACTTTCTCTGAGCCTGAGAGCTTCCAGCCCCACCGCTGGCTGAGGAATAGCCAGCCCGATAGCCCCAGGACTCTACACCCATTTGGCTCTGTACCCTTTGGCTATGGGGTCCGGGCCTGCCTGGGTCGCAGGATTGCAGAGCTGGAGATGCAGCTACTGCTGGCAAGGGTGAGCTGGGAGAGACTAGAAGGTCAGAGAGGGGTGAGGGAGACCTAGGGAGGAGAGGAAGGGAGGCGTAGAGTAGGAGTTTGCAGAGGAGCTGTGGATAGGGGACTCTAACCACCTGCATGCTCTTGACCTTCCAGCTGATGCAGCACTACAAAGTGGTCCTGGCCCCAGAGACAGGGGAGGTGAAGAGTGTGGCCCGCATCGTCTTGGTTCCCAATAAGAAGGTGGGCTTGTATTTCCTGCAAAGACAGTGCTGAGCTGGGCCTCTGAGTTCCGGGGCCTGTCTCAGAGGCTCCAGCCCTGGCACAGTAGTGCCCAGCCATTGCTGTGTCTCCAATGAAAAGAGAAAGAAAGAGGTTGCCAGACTCAAGAGGCTGGAAGAACTCCATGCACTTCCCAGAACCCTGAGCTTTTGCTGCTTTTATCATTTTGATTACCTTCCTGTCACATACAATGTCACACCCTTATTGCATTGCTCTCCTTGGGCACAATATAGAATAAAGGAACTTTTATTAATTATAGTATAACTTATTCTTTTTGGCTACTTAGCCTCTGAATCCCTTTGTGTGTTTGGAGAATATTCTTTCTCTGCTGAATCATGGAGGGAGCTGCCTCCTTTCTTGGAAAATGAGAACACCCTGTGCTTTCCCAGACCTCACTGAGAGGCCTTGGCTTCGTGTAGCACTGGTTGAGGCCTTGCCAGAGGAGGAGCTGCAGATTGATTCCTGAACATCCCTCAAATTGCAGTTGTAGATAATAGAAACCACCCTATTTGGACAGAATGTGCTGAGATATAGGTAATGGGGAGCTACAACAACTGTTGGAAGAACTCCAGTCTAGTCTAGTCTAGGTTGACCTCTAGCAGGTCAACCACCTGGTGAGCATCACCTTAGCTACAATCAGAAGGATGAGAATCAAGATGTTATCATGATAACTACTGGCTCTGTAGTAACTTCATGTCAACTAGGTCTGTGCTGGCAAAAAGCAAGAAAAGGATGACCCCCCCATTCTGCCCCTCAATACCCATGATAGCAGGAAGAACTGGGGCCTCTGCCTTGCCTCTGCCTCTGCCTTGCTTTCATCTTCCAAATCTCTCACATACATCTGGGAAGTGGAACCTAAGCCCCACCTGGAGCACTAGCTGCAAGGGAGTCTGGGCATTGCTGTTGTTAACTTTCTAGGCTCTTTAGGACAGGAAGCCCACTAGAAGGAAAGTGGGTTGCACTGAGATCCAGTGCACCATACCACACACCTGGAAACCCAGTGAGTCTCCACCCCCGGTGTAAATTTTAGCCAACTCTCATAGAAAAAAAGTAAATTTCACTTTCTTATGCCTATGGGAATCAGAGTTTTAGCCCATTTTTTGTGTGTGACAGAGTAAGACTCTGTCTCTGGATAGAGCGCTGTGGTGTCATAGCTCATAGCAACTTCAAACTCTTGGGGGTCAAGCAATTCTCTTGCCTCAACCTGCTGAGCTGAGACTATAGGCGCTGGCCACATGCCAAGCTATTTTTAGTAGCGATGGGATCTGGCTCTTGCTCAGGCTGGTCTTGAACTCCTGAGCTCAGGCAATCCACTCACCTTGGCTTCCTAGAGTGCTAGGATTACAGCTGTGAGCCATAGCACCTGGCCTAATCCATTGTGAAAATTGTGTCACTTCTCTGATTAAAATCCTTCAGTGGCTGCTCTCAGCCTTCAGGCCAAGTCCAGAGTTTTTACCGTGGCTTGTAAGGTTCACTGTGCTCTGGCATCCTCTACCGTCATGGTAGACACCCTTTCCACAGCTGAGCTTGAGTTCCTTGCATCTCTCTGAGCACATTATGCTCTTTCCAACATCAATACTTGGTACTTAATGTCCCCACACTTGGAACACCCTCTTCCTCCAACTGTCATGTCATCCAAAGAGCTTGTTTAGGATTCAGCTCGAATGTCATTGCCTCTGGAAAGCCCTCCCTGACCTGTCCTAGCAATCCTGAGCACTTCCTCTTGTGTCCTCCCCAGCCCCTCCTCCATTACAGAACTGAGCACTCAGCGTGTCCACCTTGTGGCAGACACACTGCCTCCCTTTAGGATAGTGGTTCTCAACCTTCATAATGCCCCGGACCTTTAATACAGTTCCCGTGGGTTGCAACCCACAGGTTGAGAACCACTTCTCTAGGAGGAGTTTGCTGAATGAGAAGAGACTGGAAGAGGAGGGAAACAAGAGAGGAGGACTCAGAACTTAACACATTGAGAAGAGGAACCTAGAAGGGCAGGGCTCTTGAATCCCCCTGTGCAGTGGGTTCACCTGTGAGATCTCCTTATGAAATACAGAGGATGGGGGCTGGGCTCAGAGGGTGCCAAGATCTCCGTCAGAGTCAACCAGAGTGGACTTCTGCCTTCCCGGTGTTCTGCTCCTTCTAACTAGCTGGGATGAGCTCCTGAAACCCTGGGAACCCCTGAGTGCTAGCACTTGAGTGGGGGGAGGTCTGTGTGACTTGACTTGGATTGAGGTTTTGTAGCAAGTGCATGTCAGTGCTCATGGTCTGCAGCTCAGTTAATGAACTTGCAGGTTAATCTCACATCAAAATCTATGAAGATCTTATCTCTCCACACCATGAAATATTTTATTCATCCATAAAAAAGGAAAGAAGTACTGACTGATGCTACCTTGGATGAACCTTGAAAACATGCTGAGGTAAAGAAGAGCCCCCACCCTTGAAAAGACCACATATTATATGATTCCATGCACATAAAATGTCCAGAATAGGCAAATTTATACAGATAGAAAGTAAATTATTAATTGCTTAAGAGTAGAGGGGAGGCAAAATGGGGAATGACTTTTGTGTTTTTTTTTTTTGAGACAGAGCCTCAAGCTGTTGCCCTGGGTAGAGTGCCATGGTGTCACAGCTCACAGCAACCTCCAACTCCTGGGCTTAAGCAATTCTCTTGCCTCAGCCTCCCAAGTAGCTGAGACTATAGGCGCCCCCCACAACGCCCAGATATTTTTTGGTTGTAGTTGTCATTGTTATTTGGCAGACCTGGGCTGGATTTGAACCTGCCAGCTCTGGTGTATGTGGCTGGCACCTTAGCTGCTTGAGCTACAAGCACGGAGCCAGTGACTTTTTTTGAGTCTCACTCTGTTGCTCTCAGTAGAGTGCCATGGCATTATCATAGCTCACAGAAACCTCCGTCTCTTGGGCTGAAGAAATCCTCTTGCCTCAGCATCCCAAGTAGCTGGGACTACAGGTACCTGCCATAATACTAGTTTTTCAAGAAAAAAAAATTTTTTTAGTAGAAATGAGTCTTGCTATAATACTAGTTTTTCAAGAAAAAAAATTTTTTTAGTAGAAATGGGTCTTGCTCTTGTGCAGGCTGGTCTTGAATTCCTGAGCTCAAGCAATCCACCTGCCTCAGCCTCCCAGAGTCCTAGGATTACAGATGTGAGCCCCTGCATCCAGCCAGGTGACCATTAACGGGTAGCCAGGATTTCTTTTGGGGGTGATCAATGTATTCTGGAATTAGATG
The DNA here is from genome assembly GCA_963574655.1 of Perodicticus potto. NCBI lineage: Eukaryota > Metazoa > Chordata > Mammalia > Primates > Lorisidae > Perodicticus > Perodicticus potto. The sequence continues at coordinate 8,885 of CAUYRH010086246.1, forward strand.
ATGCCTAACCTTGTGAATATACCAAATATCACCAAATTGTACTTTTTTGAAAGGGTAAATTTTGTGGTTATGTACTTTATATCTCAAGTGAAAAATAATCCTATGAAGATCAGTTTGGTAAGGTAGTAATAGCCGCCAATTTAATCAATACATCTAGTTTTTATTTATTTATTTTTTTTGAGACAGAGTCTCATTTTGTTGCCTCGGTAGAGTGCCTTGGCATGATAGCTCACAGCAACTTCAACTTCTTGGGCTCAAGCGATTCTCTTGCCTCAGCCTCTCAAGTAGCTTGGACTGCAGGTGCCTGCCACAACGCCTGGCTGTTTTTAGTGGTGAGGTCTTGCTCTGGCTCAGGCTAGTCCCAAAAGCATGAATTTAGGCAATCCACTCACCTTGGCCTCCCAAGTGCTAGGATTACAGGCGTGAGCCACTGAGCCCAACTCATTCAGAAGATTCTTAAGGGTCACTGATGCCTCAGAATTCTGAGGCAGCACTGTCCAGCTGCACATTTACAGGGCCTAAAACCCAACCTCAAATCGGAAATTATAAATGCAGAGGGGAAAGAGCTAACCAGATTGGCAAAGTGAGGGAGTCCTTGTGAGTATCAATTAAGGAGCAGGTTATATTTCCTCACACTTGAATGAGATGTAGGCACAGCTTCCAAGACTCCCCCCAGAAAGGCTTTGCTTTCAGTGACAGAACACAAGATATAAGAGCTAACTATCATTGACACAAATGGGAAACCTTGCTCACAGGAGCTGCTAACGGAAAGCCCATAGATACAGAATTGGAAGAAGACAATCAAAGACTCCCACCCAGACCAGAGAAAAACAAAATGCAGCATGGCCAAGAAAGATGCTCTTTATACTCTGTTTTACTTTTTTTTAATTTTAGAAGATTTTTGTGTCATATGCTCTACCTACAAATGCTGTATACTGCATCTACTGTGAGTATACCTGGAAGTCTTGCTAATCTTGGGAGTCGAAAATGATCTTTTCTCTGTTTATATTCCACCACAATGCTTGGACAAAACTTATTTAATGTAGATGGAAAAGTGCAAAAAGAAAAAAAGAAAGAAAGAGAAAGAAAAAGAAAAACATTGCTAAACATTATGCTCTTGTTAAAAAAAAAAAAAAAGAAAGAAAGAAAAGAAAATGGGAGACTAAGGCAGGTGGATCACCTGAGCTCGAGTTCAAGACCAGCCTGAGGAAAAGTGAGACTCCATCTCTACTAAAAATAGAAAAAACTAGCCAGGCATTGTGACAGGCACCTGTAGTCTCAGCTACTTGGGAGGCTGAGACAAGAGGATCACTTGAGCCCTAGAGTTTGAGGTTGCTGTGAGCACTCTACCAGGGTGACAGAGTGAGACTACCTCAAAAAAAATTTAAAAAAGGAAGAAAAGAAAAAGAAAAAGTTACTTTCTTTGACAGTGATTCATTTTCAAACACAACACTAGGCAGGATGTGTCATAGTGTGGGATCCTTCCCTTCCAGCTTTCTCTCTGGAGGCTGAAGAGCATCAGTCCTGATTAAAGGTTGACACAAAGTCTATCAGTGCCCAGTGATGGGGCACACTTCCAGGGTCTGAGAGTCTCAGGGCCCCTGAGAGTCACAGCAAAGGGGTGTCACTGAGAGACCCTTGATAGCCCACCCTTAACCTCCCTCTATTGGGAAAAAAGAAGAAAAATGGATTTAGGATCATTGATTCAGCACAGCAGATACTCTCCCCCCCCACCTTTTTTTCTTTGAGACAGAGTCTCACTTTGTTATCTTTTGTAGAGTGCCCTGGCATCACAACTCACAATAACCTCGAACTCTTGGGCTCAAGCGATCCTCTTGTTTTCAGCCTCTTGCGTAGCTGGGATTACAGGTGCCCACCACCCGGCTGTCTACACACTCATGGTCTATGGAAGTTTCAGCTCTGAATGCATTTTGTCCTGGTAATAGTAATCTATTTCCAGGTCATTATGACTCTGCTTTTAATATGTGTGTCAAACGAAAACTTTAACAATTGTTATCATAGAAGAGACATACATGACATTGTACTGAATATTTCCGTATTTGAGGATGTTTGGGAGAAGAGTGTGAATGGTAACGGATTCTGGTATCTTCTATACTGTGCTGCTACTCTTAGCCAGAACTTGTTGCAGACCTTAGTCATGATTAAATAATAGACAGACCCACTAATGTGATGAATGACTTCACTGGGAGAATGAGGATCCGCATTTCTCAGCATAGTTACACACTCATCACATGTTATCAGTCATGTCTCTAGCTTTTATAGAAAATCAATACAGTTGCCCAGGTCCCGACCCAAATCTGGAAATTAGCATCTCTAGGAATGGGACCCTGGACTCTGCACTTTACAAAGCTTTCCTGGCGAGCCTGATGTACATCCAGGGCTGAGGACTATAGAGAGGGCTGGGAGAAGAGAGACAAGAAGGCAAAGGATGCCACGGAAGTTTGAGGAGGGGCAAAGTCAGGAAAGGGGGACAGCAGGACGGGCATGCACAGGGCCCTTCTAGTATTCCGAGCTACAGTGGAGGCAGTCACTGGCAGGCACAGGTAGTTCTGTGCCCCTTGTCCAGCTAGCATGATGGTAAAAGGGCTGGGCCAGGGGCTGGGAGCCAAGCTATGACCAGAGGAGGATCTGAGGCAGTGAGAGTGGGATAGTCTCTCACAGAAGAACCCAAGGGGGAGAGCTGCCAGGTGCTCAGGATGGTGCCCAGATGGGTAGGCACATACCTGCTCTCAGGAAGACCCGAGCGGAACAAGAGTGCCTTTCTCAGGCTCTGAGCCTTTGCTGCTACTGCTGAAGGTCTTTCTCACGCAGAGCCCCCCAGAGGCACAGCCTCAAAGGACTGACCTGTTACACTTGGTCAGAACCGGCTGTGGCCAGAGTCACCTGTGGACAGTGCTCCCCAAGGGCACCGTCACTAAAGAGAGTCTCCCTAGAACCCATGATCACCCCGCTCCCATCTTCTCTCTTGGGCCCAAGACATGGACCTGGGTAGGGCCAGAGCAGAAACAACACTGACCCTCATGTTTTGGTAAAGTCTAGTGAGAAAATACCTTCATTTACTGCCAGACCCATCAAGTACAAAAGTCTCTGTGGAGTAAAGGTATGGGGTCACATTTTAGAGACCTCCCTCTCCCCCCCCACACAGCTAGACCTGCCATGCTCATTGCCACAGAAAAGAATGAACCAGCAGAAGCGAATGTTGGTTTTGGGATTTCAAAAGCCTCATCTTCAGAGTAGGTGGCAAGAACTCAGGACGTATGCAGTGGGTTTGGAGAGTATGTGGTGGGGCAGTGGTTCTCAACCTTCCTAATGCCGTGACCCTTTAATACAGTTTCCTCATGGGGGGTGACCCCCAACCATAAAATTATTTTCGTTGCTACTTCGTAACTTTAATTTGCTACTGTTATGAATTGTAATGTAAATATCTGGTATGCAGGATGTATTGAGGTGACACCTGTGAAAGGGTCGTTCAACTCCCAAAGGGGCCCCAACCCACAGGTTGAGAACCGCTGGGTTAGAGAATAAAGGCCCTTTCTTTCCCCCCTGGCAAACATTCCATAGGCTGGTGAGGGTTTGGGGACAGAGACTATAGGCATTTCTGGGGCCCTGGATTTGGGACTGAGTCTGAAGAGAGAGGGGAGTATGACAAAAACCCCATATAGGTTTGGAGGTTATAGAAGCACCCTGGGCCCCACATTTCCTGGATAGAGCTGAGGAAAACAGCAAGCTGCAGGATAGAACAGGCCACTGGAACAACCTCATGTGGCCTCCTGAAGCCCAGAAAGGTGCAGGACTAGGAGCTAGAACGTGCTGCATGTCCCGAGCACAGGCAGGGCTAAAGAGGCTTTGTGGGAATGAAGGAGCACAACCAACTGATGACCAGATGGGGACTTGGATGTTTTAGCAGGTGCTGGCTTGGATGCGTAATAAGGATGACTGAGGAACAAAGTCTCATACTACTTAAAGTCTCCCCTCCCCATTGAGCTTACCCCAAGTGAAAGGTCAGGAGGAATGGCTGGGTGCAGTGGCTCACACCTGTAATCCTAGCACTCTGGGAGGCCGAGTCAGGTAGATAGCTTGAGCTCACGAGTTTGAGACCAGCTTGAGCAAAAAGTGAAACCCTGTCTCTACTAAAAATAGAAAAAAAAAAGACTGAGACAAGAGGATGGCTTGAGCTTAAGAGTTGGAGGTTGTTGTGAGCCATGATGCATGGCACTCTACTCAGGGTGAGAGCTTGAGACTGTCTCAAAAAAATAAATAAATAAAAAGATCAGGAGCGACCCCAAAGTGACCAATATTAAATTCTATCACTCGGTAAAATGGGGTTCCTAATAGAAACTCCATTCAGTGTCAAAAGAAATAAAGTTATGTTTCTTCCAGATTGGAGTCTGTAGATGGAGTTGTACCTACTACATATTAATTAATTAATATTTTCTTTATGGTTTCATTGTAAATAAAAGATAAACAAAGACATTTCAGTAGAGTAACACTCTATGCACAAATGACATGCCATTCGCAACTTTTGTCAAATTTCCTTCATGTCTTTGAATCCAGAAAGCACAGGGATCTTGGCTCAAGTTCAGATTAAATGACCATAGCTTTTTTTTTTAGTGAAATCTATAAAATCCAAGTTCATAGATTGTTCTTTTTGTTTGATACAAGGCTGTCCATCACTGGGGACTGAGGACACAATACACTGATGAATGCTAAAGAGTTTTCTGGATAAGAATAGAAAGAGGACCCCACTCTAACAGGTAGTTCTGCAAATAACTGCTGCTCCATGGTGACCCCAGCAGTGCCAAAAGGATAATGGCAGGACACAGAAGGGCAGTGGCAAAGCTGTGGGGACCACTAAGGTTCCCCATAACTCAAGAACAGCTGGGACTCCCAGGAAGGTGCTGGCTCAAGGGCTATGCGTCCAGAAACTGGGAGTCCAGAAACTGGGAATCCAGAAGCCAGGCATCCAGAACACTGACTAAGCCTGAGGGCTGTGAGCTCCCTTCCCCATTGGGGTCAGTCTTGACCCAGGTGGGGAAAAGGAGTATGCGTGGGCATGGGCACACAGGTAATCCCAGTGCCTCCAGTATAGAGACTTCCAGGCTGTTCTCCTTAATGTCGTCATCACGCAGTGCACTGGCAAACCCAAGGGCTTCTGGGAGCATGAGCATGGCAGGGGCAGTTAAGGAGGGCTGGAGAAGTCTGTGAACAAAACAGAAGGCAAGACAGTGATCAAACATGCAGAAGAAGTTGCCTTTCCAGGAGGGGAGTGTTACCATCCATTGCCAAGTAGGTGAAACTTGTGTCCCACCCTTCTTCAAGGTCCTAGCAAACATGCTACCAGGAACAAGCCTGAGATCATATCAAATTTACTGAGATGAGCACTTAGGTAGAAGCTCCTTCCTTTAAACCTTAGTTCTTCCTAGGGATGGAAATACCATTCCATCCACAAAGGTTTATTTTATTTTTTTTTTTATTTTTATTTTTTGCAGTTTTTGGCCAGGGCTGGGTTTGAACCCACCATCTCTGGCATATGGGGCCAGCGCCCTACTCCTTTGAGCCACAGGTGCCACCCACCACAAAGGTTTATATAGTTCGCTTCCTTCTAATGGCATTCACAACAGGTGAGAATTGATTGTGAGGGAATAGATAAATCTTCCCAAATGGCCTGAAGTCACACTGCCACCCTAGCCTCAAGGCCAGCCTTTGTCCACCCCTCCTAGGAAGCCTTCTGTCATCTCAGCTCAGAGTGGGACAAAGTGAGCGCTTATGAGTCCTTATACATGTTTTCTTGGGACTGCTCCACTATGAGCTGGGTCATCTCCATCTTGGGGGGTTCCAGTGTAAGATCTGGGAACCTGGAAAGACTGAGGGGTTGATGACCTTAGTGCAGGCCAGAACTTACCTGAACCAGACCTGAACTGCCGAAGGGATAAGGGGAAGATGAAGGCCAGCCCCCGGCTCCCTTCACTGGCTTCATTAGCTTTCGAGTGTGGAGGTGGCCTGGGAGTGAGGACCAGAACATTCTCAGGCACTGAGGGCATCGATTCCAGCAGGGCTGAGCACAATCGCCTGAAGGATGTCGGAGAGGGAGACCACGCCCAGGAGATGCTGAGTCTCGTCCACTAGTACCAGCCGGTGTACCTGTGGGTCCCCAGTGCTCAGTGAGGGGGCAGAGGCGCTAATGAGATTGGTACCAAGAATCAGGGGAAACAACCTGACATAGTGGGGAGAAGAAGAGTGTCTCCTAGGAACCAATTAGGGATAACTGTGACCGGCTGTGGCCATTGACATGGGGACTGATGGACAGCACCAGACCAGTGTGGACACCAGGAGTAGGTTGTGAAATTGGCCAGGTGCCCAACATTTAGGGATGTCTGGAACCTTGCAGAAGGACTGGGCCATGTGTTCTGGGGGCATGGAGGGCCCTGGGTACCTGCTCCCGCACGATCCTGTCAATCACTTCCCCCAAGCTGTCATGGGGCTGGCAGGAAAGGACTCCCTCCAGACACACTGTCCTCTGTCTCAGGGCTTCTCCCACACTCATGTCTAGGTGGTTGTAGGTTTGCTGTGCAGCCAGGTGCTGGGAGAGGGAAAGAAATATGACTCTCAGTCACCCCCTTGCCTATACTCCAACCCCACAGATATCATCCCTACATAGTTGTCAAGGTCCCCCTTGATCCACAGATACACCCCATCAGTCGCCATATCCTCAGCCTCCCTGCAGCACCCTCAGATCCCTGTAGACACTTACAATCACATCAAAACGGGAGTAGAGGCCCACGACCAGACCTGCAGGGGTGGGGGGGGTGGCAGGGAGAGACAGGGAAGGGGGTCAGATCAGGCTTGGCACCTGTGGCTCAGGCAGCTAAGGTGCCAGCCACATACACCTGAGCTGGTGGTTCGAATCCAGCCCAGGCCCGCCAAACAACAATGACGGCTGCAACCAAAAAAAAAAGCAGGCATTATGGCATGCGCCTATAGTTCCAGCTGCTTGGTAGGCTGAGGCAGGAGAATCGCTTGAGCCCAGAGGAGTTGGAGGTTGCTCTCAGCTATGATGCCATGGTACTCTACCCAGGGCGACAGCTTGAGACTCTGTCTCAAAAATAAAAAGAAAGAAAAAGAAGAGGCTCAGATCAGGACCAGGGTGCTGTGCAGTGGGTCTGGGCTGTGGGCTTTATAACAAGGCATCAGGCTGCCACTACCGGAACCCAAGTGTCAAACTTAGCATCACAAGAGCGAGACAACCTCACATCATGCCTCCTAAGGAGAGGCAATACGCGTTATATGGCATCACCTATGAAATATTCTAGCCTCCAATGCATAGCCTGAGTCTCGTCAAGCCTTCAGATCTAACTTCCAGGTTACAGGAAACACAGGAATGAAGGAACAAGGTCAAGGCCAACATTAGAAAGCAAACAGAGAAATCTGGAAGTAGAGAATCCTATAGGACAACTCACTCAGGGTTTTAAAATCACTGAAGTTATGAAAATTAGAGGGGAGTAGAACTATTCTAGATTTAAAGAGGCTTAAGGGACAAAAGACGTGAATACAAAATATGGACTTCATTTGCATCCTATTTAGGGCAAATCAATGTTAAAATTTATATATTCCTGAGGAAATATAGAAATGAGACTAAAGATTGTATATTAGACAATATTTATATATTATTCATTGCTTTGCTAGGTGGCGTGGAAAAAACACTTATTTTAAGAGAGGCATAGAGAGGCTAAGTAACTGGTCCAAGTTTCAGAGCAGGCAGAGCCCTCTAACCCCCACCTCTCCCTAGGCCCCCAGGGCATGCTACCCCTGCCTCCCCATGGCCTCCCCAATAAGCTCTTCCTCGCCCCAGCCCGGCCAGAGCTTCTCATCCTAGGTGCAGGTACCATATTCGTTGAGCACAGGCAGCGCGGACACGCGCCGGTCCACAAAGATGTCCAGTGCGGTCAGGACGGGCGCTGTCTCCAGTACCACTGCCAAGTCTCGGAATGTGCCGATGCCCAAATCTTGGATGGTACGGTAGAGGAAAGAGGGCCGGGGCAGCAGGGAACCCTGATTGGGATGGGGATGAGTAGAGACCCTGAGGAGACTGCTAGCTCCTCCCTCCCCACTCTTAGGGCTGACAATTTCTCAGCCCCTCTGGTCGCCTCCCCCTTCCTTGCACCGGGGCCCAGGCTCACAAAGATGTGCAGGAACTTGAGCAGTCGCTTGTGTGTGAGGATGTGAAGTACATCGCCTGAGACTGGGTCCAGGACAGGCAGGCGATGGATCCGGTTCTTGATGAGCGCATAGACGGCTTCAAACAGGCTGTGGAGGTGGGATCACTGAACCTGGGGGCAGCCTGGGGAGAGACCCTGCCATCCCACTCCCCTAGAAAGGAGGACAAGACACCAAGACTGCCTTGTCTGTGTGTTGTGTGGGGTGAGGAGGCAAGTTCAGTGCTGAATGGGACTAGGGAAGGGGACAGTGGGAGGAAGAGGCCCAAGTATATGTGTTGGGGGCGCTTACCTGTCATTGGGAGATATGGAGACCAGAGGCTTGAAGCAGCCTTGCAGGTAGATCTCTGTGGAAAAACCACAGCTGGTCAGGCCAAGAGAGCTGCCCACCCTTGCCTCACCCTACACCCCAGACTACTTCCCTCCCCTTGGGCACTCAGAGGCTCCCTATTCCTCCCCCCTTGTTCTATCCAAGAGGCCCCCTCTGCCCATCCTCTACCTCAGGCCCTTAGCCCACCCTTACCCACTCAGCCCCTTTCTGGAACCCTTTCCCGGCTCACCCCGCCAGGTCTCGATCTTATGTTCTTCAATTTCATAGATCTGGACCTAGGGACACAGACAGGACTCCAGGAGTTACACGTGGGCCCCTCAGGCACCAGGCTCATGAAGACTCCCCTCCACCCCAGCCCATCTGGGCACCCACAGGCCTCTCAGCCCGCTCCTCACCAGTGGGGACCTATAGTAGCGATGCAGCACCAAGATGAAGTCTGTGATGGTCAGCATCCCTGCAGGGTTGGGAGAAAGGTCAGCCTGAGGCAGGGATCAGACTCCTTCCCCACCCTGCCAGTGTGCCTGCACTGAGACAGCAGAGACTGTGGGATGAGGATGCTGGAGCAGCTCCCCCATGCCTGAGAAATGGGGCTCTCCTTTGTGCTCCCCTCCAATTTCTCTTTTTTTTTGAGACAGAGTCTCACTTTGTTGCCCTTGGCAGAGTGCCCTGGCGTTGTAGCTCACAGCAACCTCAAACTCCTGGGCTCAAGAGATTCTTTTGACTCAGCCTCCCGAGGAGCTGGGACTACAGGTGCCGGCCACAATGCCTGGCTATTTGTAGAGATGAGGTTTCGCTTTGACTCAGGCTGGTCTCGAATTTGTGAGTTCACCATGGCCTCCCAGAGTGTTTTTTCTTTTGAGATAGAGTCTTACTCTGTCCCCCTGGATAGAGTGCTATAGTGTCATAGCTCACAGCAACCTCAAACTCTTGGGTTGAGCGATCCTCTTGCCTCAGCCTCCTAAGTAGCCGGGACTACAGGCGCCTGCCACAACACCCAGCTAGGTTTTCTATCAATAGAGATGGAGTCTCACTCTCACACTGGACTCTGATTTCTAAGGTCAAGCAATCCACCCACTTCACAATCCCAGAGTGCTAGGATTACAGGCATTAGCCACCATGCCTAGCCTCTCCAATTTCTCTTTGCCCCTTTCCTCTTTCTATTCCCTTTGTTTCTTTTTCTTCCTTCCTTATTTGCTACCTGGAACCTATGACATGGAGCTGTAAGGTAATAGAGCTAGAAAGGGTCAGCTGGCCACAACCATTCCACAGGTAGGGAGATTGAGCCCCAGGTCTCCCAGTTGGCTGCCATGACACTCATGAGTGGACGTGCCCCTACACTGGCCTTGGCTTGGCTCAACCCGAGGGTCCCTCAAGCTTGTGGTTTGTCAGAGTTCAGCCTCAGACGCACTATACAAGGCCCCCCTTCCCATTCTTCACGCTCTGGAGCCCCCCCAGTCCCTTCTCACCCACAAAGCTCTGCTTCTCACTGTTCCACAGAGGTGCTGCCCGCACACCATTGGCCACCATGGCCAAGAAGGCCTTCTTGATCTGAGGGGCAAAGGAGAATGGTCAAGGGCAAGTCCCAAGAGGTCTGCACCCTGCTTTCCTACTGTCCCTTAGTGGGCAGCCCTCCACCTACCATCCCCTCTGCTGTCCCAACCATGGTGGGACCTTCTCCTGGTCCTCCTCCACACAAGCTTGCCTTCCTCATGTCATGGCACAAGCAGACTTGATCATTGTTGGGCACATTTGCCACATAAATAAGGCTGCTTGTGGCCAGAGGCCCTAAAGAGACCCTCACCAGGTGCACCAGGGTGGGAAAAACTCTGACTTTGTGTTTCCACTTGGAAGTCACGTGTAAACGGACAAATAGAGTTGTTGCTAATCTATGTGCTAGACCTATATTTATTTATGTAACATTTGCGTAGTTATATAATTCACGTATTTTTTTCTCTAAATAAAATCTCTATTGACTCATTTAGAGCCTTATCCTTAAAAGTACTATCTGTACGTGCTTTATATTTTTCTAACACACATTAAATAAATTTGAGCTATTGAAATAAATACATTTGTTCATGAGCCATTGGAATCTAATTGTGTACTGTGGAAGATACATATACCATGATTTGGGAAACACTGCTCTACATAATGGCAATAAGAATAGAATCATAGCCATTTTGTAGCTTAGCCCTAGTGGAAGAGCAGGTACCAAAGCTCATCCTATTTTTCTGTTATTAAAAGAGACCCCCACTCTTTGTTCCAAGCAACTCTGCAACCTCTTACACATACTTCATACTTTGTAAAACATCCCCACCTTATACTGAGTTGTCCCAAGAATCCTCCTAACCATGTAGGATGACCCTAGTCTTTGAGATGAGAGAAGGAAAGTGACTGACCTGAGGTCCTACAGATACTAAATGGCAGAGCTTTGATGACAAAGGGGTCCTCCAGAGAGCAGAAGCCCTCCCTCCCACCACTAGTCCCCCCATGCTAAGAAGGAGTCCTTGAAGGAGATTTGTAGAAGGAACCAGCCTGGCAGGGCATCTCGGAGGGTATGATTTGTGGCTACAGCACTGAGTGCGGGTGGACACTGAGTTCAGGTGGGGCAGCACTGTGGCCTCACCTCTAGTGTGGTGTCGAAGATGACCAGCTTGGAGCTGGTTGCCATGGCATCATAACAGTTGTGCTCCTGCATGAAGCGCATGTAGACCTGGGCCCCGGGCTTCTGCAGCTCGTCATCCCAGCCCAGCTTGGGTAATGGGGCCGGTGGGGACGGGCATGGGGCAGGCTTCTCTTCTACCAGGCCTTCTAGCTCACACCCCCAGGTCTCTGTGGCTGAGAATGCTGTGGCCAGCTCTGCATCATATGTGCTGGAACCCACCACTGAGGCTGCATAGTCCGGAGGGAGGAAGTCCCCTGTTGATGAAGTGCCCACTCCAGCCAAGACAGCAACTTGGGCCAAGGGTGTGGCCTTGGGGAGTGTGGCCTCCAGCCCAGTGGATTCAGCAGCTGGCCTGGCCCGAGGACCTGCTGGGGGGAGGAGGGAAAAGGACAGTAACTCCATCTTCCAAATCACTTTTTCATTTACTATCTCGGTTGATTGCACAGCAGCCTTGGGAAGCCTGGATGCTGTGGCCCCATTTTGCAGGTTAGAAGCCACAATCTCAGAGAATCATTTCAGACTGTGGTTCCGTCCTGTCTTTCTGAGTTGGCTAAGCTGGGCCTCTGGCTCTGCAGTGCAGTTCTTGTCTCCCAGGTGGGGAGACTGAGGCCCCAAGATGAAGGTTGGGTCCAACTCTGTAATTTGGAGCGGGCCAAGGCAGAGCCTGGCTCCAAGCTCTGGGACTTCCCATTGCCCTGGCCCTCACCTCCCCAGAACTGGCCTTGGCCCCACCTTCTTCTAGACCCGGCGGCTCCCCTTCCTCCACAGCCTCCTGCCTCATCCATCTCGAGGCCTTGGCCCTCCGTTTCCCATGTATTCTTTCTGAGCTGGTGATCACAGCTGGTGGTGGCCATGAGGTGCTGTCCTCTTGCTCTAAGAAGCTCATCTCTGGAAGGGGGAATGGGGCCTATTTGGTTAATAGGGAGTAATACAACAAAACCAATTAAAATGTTATTAACAATATTTCATATTTGCAGTGGGCTTTTCTCCAACATATTTCTCAAAATTCATAGCAGCCTCCTAAGGGAGGCGTTGTTATAGTCCCTATTTCATTAAGGAGGGACCAGACGTGCAGAGAGCTTAAGCAATTTATGTCAGACTCCAGACCCTCCCTTCTTTTTGAAAAGAGGAAAAAGGAAGTGAAGGAAACACAACTGGAAAAAGAGGAAGAAGAAACAGTGAGGAAGAAAACAAGAAAAGAAGAGAAATGCAAAGCCAGGCTGGGAGAACTTGAGGTCTCAGAAAAGTGGGGGACAAAGGAAGTGGATGAAGAGACTAGGCTACAGGGAGAGGCAGTCTACTTACCTTGATGCTCAGACCCCCCAAGGCTGCTCCAGGAGGGGGCCTGTGGGGATAAGAATGTCTAAAAAGGTGGCTGTCTTATGTTCCCAAACCCCAGGGCCCCCCACCATCTCACTGCACCCCCCCTATGTACATATCCATACACACACTCGGACACACACAACAGAAACACCCATATCCAACCTCTCCAGACACACACGGAACTGCACACACTCACAACATATACACGCAGACACCCACATGCATATATTACAGAGACACACGTGCATACACCCACATTCGCCCTGTGTGCTCTCAATCCTCTGGCCTCAGCTGCCCCAGCTCTGGCCCCCTGGGGAGCCCCGTACCCTGTTTAGTGTACGCTCCAGCTCCGGCTCCATGTGGCCAACCCCAGCCCAATGGAGAGCAAGTGTGTGACACTGTGGCTGGGCAGCACTATTCTGGGCCTGGCCCCTGGCGCCCTGCCTGGCCCAGATCGGTTTCTCTCTGATTGGGTGTCAGGCAGCAGGAGGGAGGGGCTGCCTGCGCAGCTGCACCAGCCCAGCAGCCTGGGGGCTGGTGGCCTGAGAACCTTGATGCCTGGTCCTTGGCTGTATCCTGGGTCTCTGAGGACAAGCTAGAAGGGTCCTGTGGTGGAAGAAGGTGGCTTTGAGCATCATGAGGACATGGGAGCCCAGAGGAGTTGGGCTGTCAGAGTCCCAGGTTTCCTACCCCAAGGGGCCTCTCTCGTCTTTGTTGGATGCCAAAGGAAGGAAAATGAAGGGCAGTGGAGATTTCAGCTTAACTTGCTTCCTTGTTCAAATTTCAGCAGAAGGCGGTGCTGGAATTAGAAAGGACAAGTTGCAGCCAGCTGAGGCTAGAATAAGACAAGTGGTTTGAGGGTAGTCTTGGAAAGTGGCCAACGTATGTCCAGATGCCCACATTTGAGTCCCAGGAGCCCGTCCCTCTCAGATGAAGGTGGTAGAGTGGGTAGTTATGACAGATAGGGGCCACGAGTATCACCTTGAAGGTGTGGGGATTGCTGAGGGCCTGCACTTGTTCACAGGGAGAGAGACATCTGTTTCTACCTATGCCTGGGGATATGTCTGGGTGAGTAGGAGCCCCAGCCTCCCACCCCTCTGTGTATGCTGTGCCTACCTTTCCTGTTGCCAATGGGATCTCAGCCTGGCTCTGGTGGCTGCCCACCCCCTTCCTTGGCATTGCTGGGGCCTGAGTCAATGTCCAAATCAGGAATGCTGCCCCAGCTGCCCCAGCTGCCCCACCCTGCGCTTCCCTCCCCTCTGTTCAGGCTCTGTCATCCCAGCCCCTGGCCCTGGAGTGGACACTCAATAATGAACAGCTGGATTTCTTGCAGAGTTTATTGAACACATTTTCCATCCACTCCTCAGTGCCTACACTGCCTATGGGGGGGAATGGAGGAGGGACAGTGGCCCTAGCAAAGGCTGCACCTGTGGTCCCCAGCCTTTTTCCAGTACATCCTACTCGCCAGACAGTGGGAGCTGGCTCAGCAGACAGAATAAGAGAGTCCCCTTCACAGCCAAGCATATTTTTTCATTTGGCCTCAAGATAGCCACAACCAGTTTGAGAGAGTGGAGAATAGGAAGAACACCAAGTTCAGAGTATGCAAGCATAAAAATAAGGTCTATGTGAGACCATTGGCTGTGGTTACTCACACATGGAACCAATCAGAAGGCTTCTATAGTTTTGAGCATGCTGTATTGGCAAAAAAGCCATAAACTGGATCAGCAAAGCCTGGTTTGACACCCTTCTCTGCTGACATTATGACCAGACCGCCAAAATTTGCACCAATGGGAAGGGGGTTGCTAAGGCTATCAGGTCTGCAAGAAGCATGTGCCGGCCAGCGAGGCCACAAAGGATATTGGAGAAGGAATAACTTCCTAGGAGACAAAGTCAGAGCCCACATAGAAGGGATATCTTCCCAGAGAGTAGAACCAAGAGCAGTCAGATGTGCTGACCAAGAACTTACTTCACTGCTAGGAAAGGGCTTAGCTACTCCTGCCCATCTGGATTTAGTCATTGCTAAAATCCAGTGACTGCTGGGTGTTTGCTATCCTGGTGCAAGTGGATGTTTTAATTGAGTCTATCCTGTTCATCCTCCACTGCCGTCTATGGGATGTGGAAGGGGCAGATGACCTGATGGTTAGCTTTTGGGTCGCCAAACCATGAGGAGCCCATCTCCCTGGAAGAGGGGACTGCCCACCTCTTAGGTATCCTGGACGCTGAGCCAGGTGTAGTACTGGATGGAACTCTGACTTGCCTCCATTCAAGGGGCAGTAAATGTGTTTCTTTGTGAGAGGTGGTTGGATGGGTGGGCTCTGGGAGAGCAATATCAATTCTCCCCTTCATCTTCTACTAGTAAATCCCCACAATTTTAACCAAGTGCAAGATTATACAAGGTATCCATAAAGTCTGTGTGCAATTTATAATATTAAACTATTTTAAATTGCACAGAAACTTTATGGACACTCTGTATTTCCCAGGTTCCTCTGCATATAGTATGGTATGTGACAAAGTTTGGCTGATAAGATTTGAGCAGACAGGTTACATGCAACTTATAAGGGTGCCCTTAGAAGGAAGAGGAACCTTTTTATATAGGCTAAAATTATGAGGCTCGGCGCCTGTGGCTCAACGGGCTAAGGCGCCAGCCACGTACACCTGACCTGGCGGGTTCGAATCCAGCCTGGGCCCACCAAACAACAATGACAGCTGCAACCAAAAAATGGTGGGGCACGTGGTGGGCGCCTGTGGTCCCAGCTACTTGGGAGGCAGAGGTAGGAGACTCGCTTGAGCTCAGGAATTGGAGGTTGCTGTGAGCTGTGATGCCACAGCCCTCTATCCAGGGTGACAGCTTGAGGCTCTGTCTCAAAAAATAAAATAAAATAAAATAAAATTATGATAAGATGCTGGGAACTACAGCAGCCATTTGAACCCAACAGTGGGAGAGGCAGTTTGAAAATGATAGAGCCTCCTCCACCCTGTCCTGGTCTGGCTACTTCTGGATTGTTATATTAGAAATAAATAAATTTGGGCTCAGCGCCTGTGGCTCAACGGGCTAAGGCGCCAGCCACGTACACCTGACCTGGAGGGTTCGAATCCAGCCCGGACCCGCCAAACAACAATGACGGCTGCAACCAAAAAATGGCTGGGCGTTGTGGTGGGTGCCTGTAGTCCCAGCTACTAGGGAGGCAGAGGCAAGAGATTCACTTGGGCCCAGGAATTGGAGGTTGCTGTGAGCTGTGATGCCACGGCATTCTATCCAGGGTGACAGCTTGAGGCTCTGTCTCAAAAAAAAAAAAAAAAAAAGAAAGAAAGAAAGAAATTTGAGTCTTGTTTAAGCCACTGACAAATGGAACCTTTGTTACAGCAGCCACACTTGTCTCTAAGGAATACATCTACATTGCAGGATTAGGGCAGGATTGGGAATTGCACATGTGGGCAACAGCCCTTCATGTTTGCACTTACTGTCTACCAGACACTGTGCACAACATATACACACAATGACCCACATAATCCCTTGCATCCCTCTTAGGTAAAGACTTTTATTATTATAGATTTGAATATTAAAAAATGGAAACATAAGTAGATTAGACAACTTGATCAAAACCTCAAAACTAGTGACATGGAGCCAAAAATAAAACCCAAACGAGGGGGTGGGGTCTTAGTTGTGTGCCACCCCTTTTGTGGGCAAAACCTGATTGTAAGAGGGACTTTACCTAACAAATGCAATCAGTGTACCCTGTTTTCTTGTACCCTTGATGAATCCCCAACAATAAAAAAAAAAATAATAAAAATTAAAAAACAAAAATAAAACCCAGGGTTTCTGGACTCCAGTGCTCATGTTCTTAAGTGTTAGGGAAAGCACAGGCTTGGCATGTAATATGCACTCAGTAAGTGGTTACTATTATTATTACCTTGTCACCTGCTCCCCGTGCCCCTAGACCTTCAACAATGAGGCTCTGCAGGCAATCAGGCAGGCATGGGGGAGTTTCAACTCCTCAACAGCCATTTCAAGATTGGAGTGGAGGAGGACTGCAGCTGGGCAGACACCAGTGCTGCCCAACACTGGAACCATAGTTCCAGTTCTGCCCTGCTCTGTACCTGTTCTGTACCTGCACCTGCCCTTTGCTTCTCAGAGTCCCCACCTCTGCTGTTGCTGCCAGCCCAGCCCTTACCCATGGTCTTGGCAGGCTGAATGAGCATAAGGTACTGGCTTTAGCTGGGTAATACATACACCTTGGTGATTGATTTTAGCCTCTGGTCATGGTATCATATTTCTTGAAACCCTACTTCTTGGCTCACTTGCAGACTGGGTATATAATAAGGACCCTACACCCTAACCCTAGGGTGAATTTGGCTGCTATCTCTGGAGAGCTGATTTGTCTAGGACATGGGGTTGGGGATCCTATGTAAGTGTTATTTTTATATCAGGGGGAGAAAAACAACTTGAGGAGGCCAAGAAAGTAGCCTGGATAAGACTCGTTACTGATAAATCACAAATGGGGTTCCCTATGCCAGGGCAGTTGGAAAGCTGGAACAGCAGCCTCTGTGTCAGTCACTCAGATACAACAGCTCCCATCTTGTCTGTGCATGGCTGGACAGAGCAGTATCTGTGCCAATGTCCCAAAGACCTGAACTGATCCTGCACCCTGTTTATGCAATTTAATCTGTCCCACAGGCCCCATTATGAGCCTTTTCCTGAGAGCTGTTGGGCGTTATAATGCACAAATGCTGCTTTTGTCTACCTAATATCTATTTACTTCTCTCTAGGTTTTCCTGCAGAGAACCAAAATTTCTCCGATCTCAGAGCACAGTGATTTTTGGAGAGGTTTAACGTGGATTCCAGGATTCAGATTCAGCTAATGAACACACTAAATGCCTCTGTTCACAGTAAGGGGGGCATTGACAGAATTAGCCCAGTAGGACTTTTGCTGGAGTTAAAAGGAACTCTTTCCCAATGGATTTGGAGCTATGAGGATGTAAATGTGGAGATTCTGGAGACTACTATGCAGAGTGGGGCTGTCTGAGGATGAAGCCAAAATAGAGGGCAAAAGAACCACAGTATCATGACAAAGACCCGGTCCTCCTGACATTCACTGCATGCCTACATAAACTGTTCCTGAAGACCCACCACTGGTTTTTCAGTTATATGGACCAATAGAATTTTTATTATTAATATTTTATATTGAAGAGTGCAGTTTGCAGCTTTTTTTTTTTTGCCAGGGCTGGGTTTGAACCCGCCACCTCCAGTATATGGGACCAGTGCCCTACTCCTTTGAGCCACAGGCGCCACCCAAGAGTGCAGCTTGAATTGGGTCTTTTGTCACTTACAGCTGAAAGAGTTCTACTTTAATACCTGAGTCAATGAAGAAACAGAAGATCTAGATACATTTAAAGGCTTTGGGGGGGGGGGTGTTCGATCATTGCATTTTCCCCAAGAAATAGTATATATTTGAAAAAGTAATTAGAGTAAATCAAAAGGATGTCAATGGGAATAAAAAAATACTTGAAGAAAACAGAGTAAAAGAAAGATTACAAAGTTTATTGAAAGAAGACTTCCTAAACAAGGGAAGTTTGGATATAGAAATAATCATGACTACAGAAACTATTTACTGGGCTGTAACTATGTTCTGGGCACCAGATTAAGCAGTTCACATATGTGGTGGGAAATATTTTGAAGTGGTAACCACATTGAGGAGACGTATTTCCTTCTATCCTGTTGCCCTTTTCTCATCCAAGCTTGGAGTTTCTTAGTTTATTGCCTTAAGGAAGAAACAATATAGCACAAAGAGGAACATCTTCTGGCTATTGAGTTTTAAGAGTGAGGTCTTCTGGGAGGAAAGGAAATACATTTTTTTTTTTTTTTTTTTTGGTAGAGACAGAATCTCACTTATTGTCCTCGGTAGAGTGCTGTGACGTCACACAGCTCACAGCAACCTCCGACTCCTGGGCTTAGGCGATTCTCTTGCCTCAGCCTCCCGAGTAGTTGGGACTACAGGCGCCCGCCACCACGCCCGGCTCTTTTTCTGTTTTGCAATTCAGCTGAGGCCGGGTTTGAACCCACCACCTTTGGTATATGGGGCTGGCGCCCTACTCGATGAGCCACAGGTGCCGCCCAGGAAATACATTTTGATTAAATAAAAAGATTTGAGAGTTTTGGCAGGGTAGGTTATTCAGAAAGTATCTTCCCCTAAAAGCAACTTGAAACACTGAAAAAAAGGTAAAGAACATCTTAAAAATCCTGAAAAGAGGCTCGGCACCTGTGGCTCAACGGGCTAGGGTTCCAGCCAAGTACACCTGAGCTGGCGGGTTCGAATCCAGCCTGGACCCGCCAACAACAATGATGGCTGCAACCAAAAAATGGCTGGGCGTTGTGGCAGATGCCTGTCGTCCCAGCTACTTAGGAGGCGGAGGCAGGAGAATCACTTGAGCCCAGGAATTGGAGGCTGCTGTGAGCTGTAATGCAATGGCACTCTATCCAGGGTGACAGATTGAGGCTCTGTCTCAAAAAAAGAATAAAAGTGCAAGGAAAATGGTATAAATGAGCTTGGCGCCTGTGGCTCAAGTAGGTAAGGTGCCAGCCACATAACCTGAGCTGGAGGGTTCGAATCCAGCTGGGACCCTCCAAACAACAATGACAGCTGCAACCAAAAAATAGCTGGGTGTTGTGGTGGGCGCTACTTGGGAGGCAGAGGCAGGAGTGTTAGCTACGTTGGAGGCAGAGACAGGAGAATTGCTTGAGCCCAGGAGGTGGAGGTTGCTGTGAGCTGTGATGCCACAGCACTCTACCCAGCTTGAGGCTCTGTCTCAATAAATAAATAAATAAATGAAAATAAAAATAAAAAATAAAAATAAAATAGCTGGGCACTGTGGCAGGCACCTGCAGTCCCAGCTACTTGGGAGGTTGAGGCAAGAGAATCACTTGAGCCCAGAGTTGGAGGCTGCTGCGAGCTATGACACTACAGTACTCTACCAAGGATGATAAAGTGAGACTCTGTTTCAAAAAATAAATAAAAAGAAAATAAAATGGTAAAAATGTAGATAGATCTAAATGAATACTACTTACAAAAAAAAAGTGATGTCCTGTGGGGTTAAAGGATTAAAATGTTGTGAACTGTAACATAAAAATTAGAGGTAAAGGAGAATGGAATTAAAATATTTGAAAATCTTAGTGTGGCTGGACATGGTGGCCTCATACCTGTAATCTTAGCACTCTGGAAGGCCAAGGTAGGTGGATCACCTAAGCTTAGGAGTTCAAGACCAGCCTGAGCAAGAGTGAGATCTTCTACTAAAAAAGTGGAAAAAATAACCAGGCATTGTGGTAGGCACCTGTAGTCCTAGCTGCTTGGGAGGCTGAGGCAAGGGATTGCTTAAGCCCAATAGTTTGAGGTTTCTGTGAGCTATGATGCCATAGCACTCAACCCAGGGCAACACAGTGAGACTCAGCCTCAATAATAATGATGATGATGATAATAATAATAATAGTAATAATAATCGTAGTGTTTTCAAAGAAGAGGAAAAATTTTGATTAATGTTAATTTTTTTTTTTTTTTTGAGATAGAACCTCAAGCTGTGGCCCTGGATAGAGTGCTGTGGCATCACAGCTCACAGCAACCTCCAACTCCTGGGCTCAAGCAAGTCTCTTGCCTCTGCCTCCCAAGTAGCTGGGACCTACAGGCGCCCGCCACAATGCCCGGCCATTTTTTGGTTGCAGCTGTCATTGTTGTTTGGCGGGCCCGGGCTGGATTCCAACCCGTCAGCTCAGGTGCACGTGGCTGTCGCCCTAGCCCGCCGAGCCACAGGTGCTGAGCCGATTAATGTTAAATTTTGATACATTAATCATGCAGACCTCTAAGGCTTTTGTCTCCTTCTTATGCCAACAGAAACTTTCCATCTACCTCTTCAGGTTGACTATTTAAAGAAGGGTTCTGAAGGCTAACTGCTGGCCCTGGTAATACGCTTTATTCCCTTGCATCACAGCTCTCTCTCCTTCCCAAAGTCTCAGGTGTACGTGTGTGGGCGGAAGGGGTAGGGCTATGTTATAGTGATAGTCTTGCTTCCCACTTGGATTTGTAACATCTTCTGACATCCCAGTTTTCCGGCCCAGGGGCTTTCATGGATAGTGACTTTGATTCAAGGACTCCTCTTCCTCCTGCTGCTCTCCTCACCTTTTGCTCTTCCCCACCAGTTTCCCCTTCTTCAGGAAATGCTAGTCCACCAAGTGCACATGTTTAAATGCCAATAATAGACCAGTCTCAAATTCTATCCCATAGAACTCCTGGTTAGTATAAAAACTAGAGTGGACATCTGTCCTAAGCAGTCCTAGTTTACCTAGAGCCCACAGAGAGCCTTTAGGAAGAGTATTCCTTTTTTCTATTAGGGTTTCAACAGAATTCTTACTCTGTTCAACCAAGAAACATTGTCACACAAGCTGTACAACTTTCAACAAACCTCTTACAGGGTGGCGCCTGTGGGCGCTGGCCCCATATACCGAAGGTGGTGGGTTCAAACCCGGCCTTAGCCAAACTGCCAAAAAAAAACTTTTAAAAAACCACTTACACTTTTGAGTCTTGATCTCCATGTTCCTAAAATGGGAATAATAATATCTGCTTGGCAGAGTTGCTTCAAGGATTAGAAAAAATAAATATGGAAAGAGTCTCGTACAGGGGACATGCGGCATGGGAACTCTTTTTTTTTTTTTTTTTTTTGCCTTGAGACAAAGTCTCACTTTGCCACTCTCAGTAGAGTGCCTTGCGTCATAGCTCACAGCAGCTTCCAACTCTTGGGCTCAAGTGATCCCCTTGCCTCAGCCTCTTGAGTAGCTGGGACTACAGGCACCTGCTACAGTGCCCAGCTATTTTTAGAGACAGGGGTCTCACTCTTGCTCATGCTGGTCTTGAACCTGTAAGCTTAGGGCAATTCACCCACCTTGGCCTCCCAGAGTGCTGGGATTACAGGCGTGAGACACAGCGCCCAGCCCTGGGAACTCTTTTACACTGCTGGTAGACATTTGGAAAATGGTATATATATTTTTCGAGACAGAATCTCACTAAGTCACCCTCAGTAGAGTTCCATCGCATCACAGCTCACAGCAACCTCCAAAACTTGGGCTCAAGAGATTCTATTGCCTCAGCCTCCCAAGTAGCTGGGACTACAGGCACCCACCACAATTCCCAGCTCTTTTTTGGTTGTAGCTGCCATTGTTGTTTGGCAGGTGCAGGCTGGGTTCGAACCTGCCAGCCCTGGTGTATGTGGCTGGCACCCTAGCCGCTGAGCTACAGGTGCCGAGCCATGGAACATGGTATCATTTACTAAAGCTAAACAGATGCCTACCTAAGATCCATAAATTCCCTCCTAGATATGTACCCAGCAGAAATGCATTCTTCTAAGAAAAAAATATAGAAAAGAAATGCATTCTTCTGTGTATCAAAAGATATTTACTAGGCTATTCAGAGCAATACTATTTGTGATTTGTTCAGAGCAGCACATATTTCTAAACAGGAAACAGCTCAAGTGCCCATTAATAGTAGAATGGATAAATATATTCATACACTAGAATACTATACCATCATGAGAAAGAGTGAACTACAAGTATATGTAATAATATGGATGACTCTTACAAGGTTGAGTGACAGGTGCCAGACAAAAAGTAGCACATGCTGTCGGATTGCATCAACACCAGGCAAAACTATGATCTATGATGTTAGAAGTAAGACAGGAGGAAGGGATAGTGATGGGATGGATGACTAGGAATGGAATAAATGTTGAAGGCAAAACTATAACTATAGTTCTCCCTTTTAGTTGCCCAAATTTGGCAAAAAAATAAATCTACAGATTCAAGAAGCTTAGAAAAATTCCAATAGAATAAACCCAAAGAAACCTGTCAGCGGTGTTAACGCAATAGTCAAACTTCTGAGAGCTAAAGAAAAAGAAAAATCTTGAAAGCAATAAGAGAGAAATGATGCCTTCCCTATAGCTGAAAAACAGTCCAAATGACTGCAGATTTTGAAAGCTAGAAGGAAGTGGCACATTTTTTAAGTATAGAAAGAAAAGAACTGTCAACTTAGAATTCTACATCCTATAAACCTTTTCTTTAGAAAAGAAGGGAGAAATCAAGATTCTCAGATAAAGAAAAATTAAGAGAATTTGTCACCAGAAGATCTACCCTAAGAGAACAGGTAAAGGAAGTTCTCCAAACAGAAAGATAAAGACACATAAAGGAAGAGAAAATTTCTGCACTTCACTTGCACTGGTATAATCTGAACCAGCAGTATGCTGTGATAGTTTGTGTATATCAAATCTAGAATATCTAAATAGATTCAAAATCTAGAATATTGCAATATCTAGAACAATCTCTAAACGGCACAAGTATATACTCCAAAACACTGTAGATAAATAGGTAAAAGAAAACAAACAACAATAATAATAATAACAACAAAACTCCAGAGGAAAAACCCAGAAAACAAAATAAAACAAAAAAGCCAAATCTAAGCCATTAAACATAAATGTCTTCTTTTTTTTTAATTTGGAGAGACAAATTCTCACTCTATGACCCTTGGTAGAGTGCCGTGGCATCACACAGCTCACAGCAACCTCCAGGTCTCAGGCCTAGGAGATTCTCTTGCCTCAGCCTCCCAAGTACCTGGGATCACAGGTGCCCGCCACAACGCCTGGCTATGTTTTTGCTTTGTAGTTTGGCCAGGGCTGGGTTTGAACCTGCCCCCCTCGGTATATGGGGCCGGCACCTTACTTGCTGAGCCACACGCGCCGCCCCATAAATGGTTTTAATACACCAATTAAAAGACAGAGGGGTGGCGCCTGTGGCTCATCGAATAGGGCACCAGCTCCATATACCGAAGGTTGCGGGTTCAAACCTGGCCGCGGCAAACTGCAAAAAAGACAGAGATTGGCAGAGTGAAATAAAAAATAAAATAAAATAGGCTCAGTGCCTGTGGCTCAACGGGCTAAGGCGCCAGCCACGTACACCTGAGCTGGCGGGTTTGAATCCAGCCTGGGCCTGCCAAACAACAATGACGGCTGCAACCAAAAAATGGCCGGGCGTTGTGGTGGGCGCCTACAGTCCCAGCTACTTGGGAGGTGGAGGCAGGAGACTTGCTTGAGCCCAGGAATTGGAGGTTGCTGTGAGCTGTGATGCCATAGCACTCTATCCAGGGTGACAGCTTGAGGCTCTGTCTCAAAAAAATAAATAAATAAAATAAAATAAAATAAAATAAAATAAAATAAAATAAAATAAAATAAAATCGGCTCGGCGCCTGTGGCTCAACGGGCTAAGGCGCCAGCCATGTACACCTGAGCTGGCGGGTTCGAATCCAGCCGGGGCCCATCAAACAGCAATGACGGCTGCAACCAAAAAAATGGCCGGGCGTTGTGGCCATTTGCACTTGGTGGACTGTGCAAGGCGCCCATGGTGGCAGGCGCCTGTAGTCCCAGCTACTTGTGAGGGGGAGGCAGGAGACTCACTTGAGTCCAGGA
>CAUYRH010086251.1:0-10249 GCA_963574655.1 Perodicticus potto
GTTGCTTGTTTTGGCCTTCAATGTTTTGTTGTTTTCTTGGAGAAAGAATTTATTTACCTTTTGCTTTTTTTTTTTTTTTTTTTTTTTTTTTATCTAATCAGTTACCCTATACCTCTTCAGTGGGGAATTCAAGCCATTTAAATTTATTGAGAGAATGGATAAATATGGTGGAGTTCTATTCGTCTTATTTTGTGAAAGTCCATTGCTTAATTTTATACTTTGCACCATTGTGGAAGCTAGTTTTTGTCCCTTAGTTTCTGGGTGTTTCCTTTTCTAGTGGTGCATTGTGATGGTCAGTGTGGAGAATAGATCTAAGTATTTCCTGTAGAACTGGTCTTGTTGTGGTGAATTTCCTCAGTGATTGCATGTCACTAAAACACTTGATTTCTCCATCAGATTTGAAGTTTAGTTTAGGACCATACAGAATTCTGTGCTGAAAATAATTTTGTTTAAGAAGGTTAGAGGTAGATGAGAATTCTTTTCTGGCTTGAAAGGTTTCAGCGAAAAGTCGACTGTCACCCTGATGGCTCTTTCCCTGTAGGTCAATTGGTGCCTACTCCTGGCTGCTTACAGAATGTTCTCTTTAGTCTTGACTTTGAACAGTTTCATTATGATATGTCTTGGAGATGCTCTGTTTGTGTTGAGATGACCTGGGGTTCCATATCCCTCTGAAAGGAGTGTGTTGGAATTTTTAGTGATGCTTGGCAAATTTTCATTTATAATATTCTCCAATATGGCTTCCATTCCTTTGGAATGTTCTCCTTCCCCTTCAGGGACACCTATATTCATATGATTGAATGTTTCACAAAGCATCTCAAGGAAATGGAAAAAGAAGAGTAATAAAATCCCAAACATAGCAGAAGAAAATAAATAACCAAAATTAAATCAGAAATGAATGAAATTGAAAATAAACGAATCATTCAGAAAATTAATGAAACTAAAAGTTGATCCTTTGAAAAGATAAACAAAATTAATAACCCTTTGGCCAGATTAACTAGAAACAGAAAAGTAAGATCTCTAATAATGTCAATCAGAAATGAAAAGGGGAAATAACAACAGATAACACAGAGATGTAAGAGATTGCCTCTGACTAAAGTAAAGAACTCTATGCCCAGAAATTTGACAATATGGAGGAAATGAACCAATGTCTGGAATAACACCCTCTACCCACACTTAACCAGGAAGAAATAGATCTCTTGAACAGACCAATATCAAGCACTGAAATAGAAGAAACAATAAAAATTCTTCCAACAACAACGAAAGTGCCGGACCAGATGGCTTCACACCAGAATTCTATTAAATCTTCAAAGAAGAGCTTATACCTATATTGCAGAACCTATTCCAAAACAGTGAGAAGGAAGAAACCTTCCCCAATATGTTCCATGAAGCAAACATCACCCTGATACCAAAACCAGGAAAAGACCCAGTTGAAAAGGAGAACTAAAGACTAATTTCACTAATGAATGTAAAAGTATTTTGCACTATCAATGTAAAAGTATTCACTAAAAGGAAATAGATTATAGCTACACATTAAAAAAATTATACATCACCATCAAGTAGGCTTCCTCTAAGTAATGCAAGACTGGTTTAACATATGCAAACCCATAAATGTAATGCACCATATCAATAGAAGCAAAAACAAAGACCATATTATCCTATCAATAGATGCAGAAAAATCATTTGACAAAATTTAGCATCCTTTTCTAACAAAACACTTAAGAAAATAGGCATAGGTGGCACATTTCTTAAGCTGATTGAAGCCATCTATGACAAACCCACAGCTAACATCATACTGTAATAGAGTAAAACTGAAAGCTTTTCCACTTAGAACTGGAACCAGACAAGGATGTCCGCTGTCACCACTATTATTCAGCATTGTGCTATAAGTTCTAGCCAGTGTAATCAGGCAAGAGAAGGATATTACGGTCATCCAAATGGGGGCAGAGGAGATCAAACACTTGCTCTTTGCTGATGATATGATCTTATACATAGAAAGCCCCAGAGACTCAACCACAAGATTTCCTGGAAGTGATCAAGAAATACAGAAATGTCTCAGGGTATAAAATCATTGTCTACAAATTAGTAGCCTTTGCATACACCAGTAAGAGCCAAGGTGAGAAGCGAATCAAAGACACAATTCCCTTCACAGTAGCTTCAAAGAAAATGAAATACCTAGGAATATATATAACAAAAGAGGTAAAGGACATCTACAAAGAGAATTGTGAAACCCTAAGAAAAGAAACAACAGAAAACATTAACAAATGGAAGAATATACCATGCACTTGGCTGGGAAGATCAATGTTATTAAAATATCTGTACTACCCAAAGCAATCTATAGATTTAATGGAATCCCAGTTAAATTATCAATAGCATACTTTGGAGAACTGGAAAAAATACTTCTTCATTTTGCCAGAAAAAAACATGTATAGCTAAGGCAATTCTTAGTAATACAAACAAAGCTGGAGGCATCACTCTACCAGACTTTAGGCTATATATTACAAGGAGAATGTTGTGTATATAAGTCTCAGCATCTTTTAAGAGATGGAGGAAAAGCATTGGATTTCTTTTCTATTTAATTATTGTAAATATATATATATATATATATATATATAAAATAAAATTTCAGATTTTAACCTTTTTAAAAGTATATATACTTGTTAATTACCAGAAACTAACCTCTGCATAGCCAAAAAGGAAGCAATGTTATTAAAATAGCGCCCTATCATCCTGCATCTGTCACCGCAGAACCTTCTCACCGTCCCAGACTGAAACTCTATTAAACAGCTCCCACCTTCTTCCCCGTAACCATCTGATTGCTGAATTTGGTTATTTCGGGTCTCTCCTGGGAATGGAATTACACGGTATTTGTCCTCCTCTGTTTGGCTTATTTCATTTTACATGTGAATTTCTTTTATAGTGATTTTCCCCTTCGACTTTTCGAAATGTGGCCTCTTTGGGACTGAACCCTGAATTGTCTTGGTGTTATTAGGTTGCATTGGTGTTGTGCTGCTTTTCTTGTTGGAGTTTAATTTGGGAGAGCATCATCCTAGGAGGTGGCCTAGCCCAGCGTGATGATAGAGTCAGAAGCGTTGGCGATAGCCTGCTGGTGACGGGCTCACAGCTGTGAGCTGTGAGGCTGCTCAGCTCCATCCTCCTCCCTGAGGAAGGTGCTTTGAGAGTGGGCTACATGCACTTTGCCCTTGCTGACTTTCAACTTCTAGAGCTATAGTGCGGTTTAACAACATTGTGCCCTCTTTTGGCTGTGGGGAGTTTGGTTAGTTTGGGGTTAATTAATGAAGGAGTTAATGTGGCTGAAGCAAGATTTGTTGTTGTTGTTTTTGAGAGGGAGTCTCACTCTGGTCTGGGTAGAGCACCGTGGTGTCATACCTCACTGCAACCTCAAACTCTTGGGCTCGAGCAATCCTCCTGCCTCAGCCTCCCAGGTAGCTGGGACTACAGGTGCCTGCCACATCGCCCGACTAGTTTTTCTGTTTCTAGTAAAGACGGGGTCTCACTCTTGCTCAGGCTCGTCTCAAACTCAAAAGCCTTAAAATGAACTTAGAAGAGGGTGAGAGGAAGGTTTTGGCGGGACCCAAACACAGTTGTCAGAAGAGGCCGGATGTAGTTTCTGTGGGAGCCCCACTCTAGGTCCTGTTAGTGGCACAGTCTGAAATTCCACGTCCTGAAGCAAAACTTAAAACACCCTAATCCCCGCTGCAGAAACAGCCTGCCCTGCACCAGAGCCTTCTCACCTCCCCTCGGGCAGAGAGCAGCAGCCTTGCCTTTTCATCTCATCTCCTGTTTGTATCTCACTCTGGCAGTTGATAGAATCATTTCTTTAAAATGCTGTTTTCCTTCCACAGCAGAATCAAGTCCAGGGCTGCGTTTGGTGCTCATGTCTCCTTGGCCCCTTTAACCTGCAGCATTTTCGTAGTCTCCGTCTGTTAGGATAGTGGCATCAGTCAAGAACACAGTCCTTGTCAGCACTCTCCCCAACCACGGTTTCATAAAGCGTTCTTCATTTTCAGGTGTGTCTGGTACTTCCTGGTGATCAGGTTGAAATGCTCTTCTAGGCCAGAAGAGCACAGGGGACGCAGTGCCCTCTCGGGAGTCATTAGGTGTCAAGCCTATTTCCCCTTGTGATGTTAATTCTGACGACTTGGTCTAGGTGCTGTCCACATTCTCAAGGATGTAGCGACTTGGGCCCCCTCCACTGTTGGGATTGATAAGCAGTCCATGGGGAGACACTTTCAGATGAAGCAAATACTCTGGTTCTCACCCAGATCTCCCTGCAGCTGTGGCAAATGCTGATGAGTCTTACCCGGCGCAATCTTTCCTCTCAGGGCTGCAGAATACCCCTCCTGCCCAGGCTCACCAGTCCACTGCGCGTTCCACTGCAACTCAGGGCTCCTGGGCCCCCTGTTTATTTGTTACGTACTGTCTATGATTCACGTAGCTTTCTGAATTCCTGTTTCTTCAGCAGTTTATAATTCATGGCTAGACTTCTTTTACTGCTCAAATGTATATATTCTCATTTACGTAAAATAGCAGGCAAAGTGGCTTTATGCAGTTTCCCTGTGTTGTGTCTGTCCGCAGCCCCTAAGACCCTCCTGTGTGGGAGCTCTCAGCTCCCACTGTGTCTGTGTGGCATACGGAAAACACACTTGGGTGTGCACTGGTCACAGCACTCCAGAAACAGATGACAGGGCTATCTTGAGAGGAAGAGACTGGGGGAGCAGAGGTTTGAGGTTGAGAAAAAAGTTAATGTTCACTTTTGTAATATTTGAATTTTTAAAAAAGATATGTATAATAAATTGCTTTTTAAAAAAAGCTTTTTTTTTTTTTTTTTCTTAGCCACTATCAGCAAAGCCAGATTTACTTGGAACACAGTTTGTTTTCCCAGTCATTAAACTTCTAAACTCCATTTGAAAGCTTTCTAGGCAGACAGTCTCCAGCCTCTAAGTGGTATTGTTTGGTGATCAGCATGAGTCTGAGCCTGTTTTTGAAGGCAGGCTTAGATGCCAGGGCTGCACATTCTGACCCCTGACCCTCAGTTCTCAGATTTGGAATGCGATTTCCAATGCCAATGTAATTATGACACAGCGTAATTGTCGTGACAGCACAGTGCTGCTTCAGCCCTCTCCCTTTTCCTGTTAAGTTTTGCAAGCTGGGGGATGGGAGACCGTGGGAGGTCATTAGACTGCTGAGCTGCACGTGTTCAGGTGAGCACGCTGCTGGGTGGGACACATGGTGGTGCTCATGGTGCCGTGGGGCTAAGTAAATGCCCTTGACATACTGGACATAATAAAACAAAATTCTGTATAAATCCACATACCCTAGAGTTTCTTCTTCTCTTAAACCAGTGCATTTAAAGCTCTTGATCTCACTGTGGTGAGAACTCTCCTCGGAGAGCTCTGCAGAGCTGTGGATGCTCTGGCTCAGCCCAGAGCAGTTTATGACGCACCCCCTAGAGGAAGCGGCTGCACTCTGGTAAGCCTGGTGCAGACCACATTGAGCTCACCCCATCATCCTGCTTTGGAAAGAAAAAAAAGGCGGCCTTATTATAAACAAGGGCAAGCTGGATATTTTTGAGGAGCTTGTGCATTTTGGAGCCTGTGGTTTTCTTCATCTCTTTGATAATCATTAACATGATCAACAGCTCTAGCCTCCTAGCAATGTGAAACTGTATCTGAGCCCGCAGCATCTGTCTTACAGCGCAGACTGAGTTTGCTGAGGCTGTTTTCATAATCACTGGTGGTAAAATCAGGAAGATGCAAAATGGGCATGTACTGAAGTGCAGTTCACCCAGCCCTCTAGACCTTAAATTAGGCTGGTGAGCATAAACACTGCAAACAGTTTTTTCTTTTTCCAACTAGATTGCAATTATATTTGAAATTACCTACAATTACCAGAAACCATCTCAAAGCTAAACATTAACGTCTTAGGCTCTGGTCCCTGCCGATCAGCTGTTAAATGGACCGTCCTGGGTAGCTGACCTCCCACTCTCGTCCCCCCACACTTGCAGCTTTGGCTCAAGCCAGGCCAGGCGGAGTGGCAGGGTGGAGCCTGCGGGTCAGGTCACGTGACAGGCGTTGGCCCCAGGAATTATGCAACGATATTTTTACAACTTCCCAAATTACAGCTTCATTCAGCTTCATAACATTTTCCTGAAATACTGTGCTTGCTTGCATTTTAAGAGCATACAACTATTTTATTTTAGCTTTAATTGAACTATTTTTATGGAGCAGGTTTTTGTCAGATGATATTTAAGGCATAAAATTGGGTCCTGAAGCCACTGGGACTATTCCTGGCTGGTCGCTGTGTGACCTTGGTGAGGCCCTTACCTCTGGTCTTCAGATCATTGTCAGAGTGGGAAAGGCTGAGTGGTAGGGAAGGTGTTGGGCGTCACCCCTCAGCACCCAGCCTGGTGGTGGCATAGGTGCAGGGCCAGGTCGGGCCCCATCCTGCGGTCAGGCCTCTGCCTGGTCCTTGTTGCCACCTCCCTTTTTTTGAGAGGATGGGGGACTTGGAGTCAGCCTTTCCTGTACTGCCTGGGTGACACACAGCTCAGCAGGTGGTCGACTTGAGATGGAGGACTTTGAAATGCTGACATCTGTCCTTAGTACATCCAGGAATGGATTACCTTCCTAAACCTCACGGCCTCTTGTTTCCCCAGGAACTTATAACTAGCCTCTCTTCCTTGATCCAGTCTCTTATCCTGAATCCACACCCCTGTCTCCAAAGTGACTTTTCAGAAATGCAAAGCAATACGAATCTACTTCTTTTTACCCTTCAGCATTTCCCGCCCCTAAGAGGACGATTGGATTCCTCTCTGCTTCATGCTCTGTAGCCCTGAACAGTTCCTGTTCCCCCACCCATGACTCTCTTGTTCTCTCAAGACACGGAATCTCGTGCTGTCTGTTCTTCCTGCCCCCTTATAACTTCTCCACTTGGCTGAGTCACAAAGTTGAAGGCTCTGTTTAGACCCTTTAGAAGCCTCTCTGGAAGCTCCTATATTGTGGACCACACTCCTTTTTAATGTGTTCACCTAATAAAAATGGATTGAGTGTCTACTGTGATATGAATTAATAGTCATTTGGGCCCATAAATCCTTCTGCCCATCTCTGGGTATAGGGGATGGAGGAGGGGGTCCAAAATGGAGGAAACTGATTTCTGGGTGCCCATGAGAGGGGTGGTCACATGGGCACCCTCTTTAGGGCATGTTTGGAAGAACCTGTAAATTTTTAACAGCTGGAGAAGGGTGGGGTAGGACAGACATTCTCAGCCCTGCCCCTCCACTGTGGACTCATAAAGCAGAAAGACTACTGTAGCCTAGAGTCAGAGCAAGGCTGGTGCGTTATTTTGGATCCGCACCAAAATACCATTTTGTGTATGGGCTGGACTCACATAATGTCTGGTTAATAATGGCTCTGCCACCCCTTCCTGAGCCTGTTCAGAATGTGATGTGATAACAGCTGTTATGATTTGGGGATAAACCATAAAGAAGATTCATTTTGGTTATACCATACCGTCTAAGTCATTTCAGTGATTCAGTTAGATGATGCCTCTTTAACTGCACTTCTGGCAGATTTCTGAGGGATAGCCAGACAGAAGTCGAATTAAAAGGCAGTAACTCTACTGGGTTAAAATACTTGTAGTCATGTTGTACCATGGAGATGGTTTTGGCATTAATAGAATCTGACCAAGTCTGGGCGAGGTGGTGCACGCCTGTAATCCTAGCGCTCTGGGAGGCTGAGGCATGAGGATCCCTGAGCTCAAGAGTTTGAGGTTGCTGTGAGCTATGAGGCCACGGCACTCTACCCAGGGTGACAAAGTGAGACTCTGTCTCAAAAAAGGAGAGACAAACAATAGAACCTTTCTAAGTGACAAATTATATTACTCACTTAACAAGCATTCTTAGGTCATCAACTGTCTGTGGCGCTGTCTCTGCAGTCCTGCCGCCCTCCCTGGAGATGGTGAGATGCTGCCCTAGACATGGGTCTGTGTCCCAGAAGGGGCAGCCAAAGGGCCAGTGTCAGTAGCATCTGCCCTTCATATCGGGAAAGCAAAACGTTGCCAGAGCCCATAGAGACGTCAACTGTGCCTCTCTGGAGACCACACTGCCTCGCAGTGCCAGCCCTCGGTGCAGGAAAGCATAGAAGCAAATATTTGGTTTTCTAGGCCTTTCTAGTGGGAGATGCCCAAGGAGGTGGATTTGGGGGTAGAGCTGGGCCAGCCTGCCAGAGGCACCTGCGGCCCTGTCCCCCGGGGCTCTCCAGAGTCAGGGCCTTTCCCGCTACTCCTCCGTGTCTTGATCTTTGGGACTCTTTCAGAGTCACACCTGGCAAAAACATGAAGTTACGTGTCTTTTATACAGGTCACCGATAACCCTAGTTACGTGACTGTGCCATCTCCAGCAGGCTCTCCGTGCCTGGGGAAGGAGCATTGGCCCCTGGTGTTAGTGAAAGCTTTTGAATCCTGTTATTTGGATAGATTCGGGAAAAGTGCAAACAAAAACTTCTGTCCTTGGTTTGACTTTCCCCTCATGTTTATTCGTGGGTGCTTCTAAGAGCTTTCGCAAGTAAACCTTCTAAATCTCTAGCTAAGTGTGGCGGGCAAACTATTTGGAAGTTTACGGTTTACATCGCAGATCAGGAAGAATAACAGTCCATTAATTCTGATGAGGTAACCTCGTTAAAGGGCTCGTGTGGAATAAACAAGGGGGATTCTAGTAGGTTCGAAATCTTGAAGCCGCCCCGTCTCCTGTCTGCTGTGGAATATCCAGGCACCCCTCTGCCATGGAAGCACATGTGGCAGGGCGTGCCGGGACAGAGTTGGCCTAAGGGCTGTGCGGAGTGGCGCTAAAGACGCAAGTTATGGAGCCCCAGGCTCCAGTCCGACCTCTCTGACTTACCAGCTGTGTGGCCTAGGACAAGTTACCGAAACTCTCTGTGTCTCCAAATGGGACAGCAAGGGTACTCAGCTAACAGACGTGTGCTACTGAGAGATGTTCCCATCACGACATACACAATCACCGATAGGCAGTGACGTCGTGAAGGCATGACAGCATGACATAATGGTGACGCCCACAGGGCAGCAGACCCTCAGCTTCTCCGCCTTCTCCCCCCTGCGGGCGTGCCCCCTCTCAGACATTTCCTTATTACGGAAGAAGCACTCGTAAAGCCTCGTTAATGTTTAGCGTTGAAGAGCGCTCTGAGCAAACTCCACATGCGATTCACAGAGGGGCGGGCGGTGGAGCAGGAGGCGAAGGAGCTTGTTCTGGCCGCACGAGCTGGTAAACTCGCAGCAAGGATCAGAGCTCAGGTATTTTGGACTTCACGGCCCGGACGTATTTCCATTGTGAGAATCGTTGCATTGGCTCAGTTATTAAACTGAGTTATAATTTTAAATCAGCTTTCCCATGCATGTGAAGCTCTCCACATGTAAGTCTCTCATGCTCTGGGAAGACCCGCACCGCTCGCAATCATCTTCCTTTTCTAGTAACTGTTTTGAGGATCCTGATAAGCAAGGGCCCCAGAAAGCTAAGTAAAGGTCATGCTTCTGAAGTGCAGTTAGCACCCGTAAATGTCAGCTGCTATTGTTTCGTTCCTACATGAACCTGCCTTCGCTGGGCAAGATCGAATGGACCAAGAGTGGACACCTGATCCAAGCTGGTCGGTTGGATCTTCTCTTTCAAGACTTTGAAATTTAGATCTAAAGATAGGTAGACCCAGCACATCGTGGGAACTGAGTTGATGGAAATTGAAGAGCAGCGCAGTACCTGTCACACTGCGGTGAGGGCTGGTAAGGGCCTGGAACGCTGACCCGTACAGGGAGGTGGAGGAGAGATGAGAAGCAGAGCAGGGGTGTGGGGAGCCGGGACTTTCCAGTCCTTGGTTCTGGTCACTTGTGAGGTGTCTGTGAGAAGCTTCATATTGTTATACCCAGAGTGTGTTTTGTTTATCAAGGTAGGTTAAATTGAGTGTGTTACTTGCAACTAAAATAGTCTTCAGAGACAGATATTGTGGGTACTGACTGAAATCAGTGTTTTAGATATCTGGGGAGTCTATCCTACTCCTTCCTTTAGGATTAGATTAGTATTCCTCTAGGTTAATGCCATAAGTTCAGTACAGGTGCCCTAACAGAAACTTGAAAAAGTTCCCTCTTTCCCTCGTCAACGCCAACATCTTCACTGAAGTTCAGAGTACACCGCATTAGGTCTCAGCAGAAAGTGTCTGGGGCTGTGTGG